>DF239366.1:86872-193666 GCA_000507305.1 Breviolum minutum Mf 1.05b.01
ACTACTACTACTACTACTACTACTACTACTACTACTACTACTACTACTACTACTACTACTACTACTGCGACTACTACTACTACTAGGACCATTACTACTACTAGGACTACTACTACTACTACTACTACTACTGCGACTACTACTACTAGGACTACTACTACTAGGACTACTACTACTAGGACTTCTACTACTACTAGGACTACTACTACTAGGACTACTACTACTAGGACTACTACTACTAGGACTACTACTACTAGGACTACCACTACTAGGACTGCTACTGCTAGGACTACTATTCCTGTCGGGCTACCCAAAAGTTCGTATATCGGAAGTTTGCCACTAAACTTCCTTTGATAACCCAGTTGGTTTGTTTATTTCACCTACTGAAACGGGACGACGTATCCAAGCGAGTTATATATAGGGGTGAAATAATCCATGTCTAGTTGGTGGTTGAGTTTCAACCCATCTGAAAAATATGCGCAACGTCAAATTGGAAATCATCTTCCCCAAATTTTCGGGGTGAACATAAAACATATTTGAAGTTTCATCACCTAGATTTACAAAAAGTAACCAGCAGGACATCCCAATAAATTCACCCCATTAAACGGTAAACCCTCCGAACTTCTCCGCTCCCTTCAATCATCGGTCGCCGAGTGACAAAGTCAATCTTCCGAAAAACCATCCGCCCCTTCGCCTCAATGTCGCAGGTGGTTGGATCCAAATTTCGATGTGCTGATGTGCTGGTGTGCTTTCGATGTTTGATAGATTTATGGAGAAATAAAACACAAACAACTTAAAAAACAAAACAACACCATTAAGATCTTATAGAATACATGAGTTTAATAGATGGTGTCAGAACATCATATCTGGAAAAGTTTCGGAAGCTTTTGGACTGTAAACATCTGTAAATTAGTCTTGGAATATGGCGCCAGCAACTTAAAACCTTATCTTTACAAGGTCAATTTGGCATCTTCACATGAAGTTCCTGCCTTTTGTTTTGTTCTCCCTCAATAATTTGGAGAGTTTTCATTGGCAACCAGTTTCTGTCTGGGGCTGGGGGTAATGGATAATGATCAAGCCAAACTCCTTGAAACTGATTAACTTAAAGCCCCTGAAAACCAGGATTTTTTTGCACCAAAAAGAAAGGAGAACGTCTCCCTTTGGGACCTGAAAAGAACCCCTGAAACTAACAGCTCGCCCCTGAAAATCATCAAAATATAAAGGATCGTCTCAAAACCATCCACTAGTTGGTGGTTTCAACCCACTTGAAAAATATTAGTCAAAATGGGAATATTTCCCCAAGTATAGCTGAAAAGAACAAATATTTGAAGTTTCACCACCTAGATCCATTTTTCAGGGTCTATATTGGTTTTAAGGAGTGCCATGTTTATTTTTCTACTAATTCAAGGACTTGAGCCTATGAAAAAAATCCCTCACCTGGAACCTTAAACAACCCGTTTTTTTGTTTTGTTGGATGGTATTGGTGATTTCCAACCATTTCCCAAGTAAAGGTTTGGTTCATCATCCAACTTTGACAACTATTTTAAAGTGGATGTTTCGGGTATCAAGCATGTCATCACTTTGTGAAAACTCACCCGGTTTTACTCAAAACTCACAGTCATGATGGCTGTTTTTTTTTCTAGTGCTGCCATCGTCGGTTTTTCAAATCATGAACTCGATTGAAACTTTGGTATTATTTCTGGGTGTACAGTGAAAAACACAACACTTCCGAAAACCAACGAATGACATTGGAAAATCACCATTTTTAATTTTCAATAGGAAATACATTGACATCTTCATTCATGGTGGATTTTCCAGCCAGTCATGTTCATTTTTGGAGGGGTAGCATTTCAAGTCCTTAGACTTCCAAAGACTTTTCGAGCTAGGGGACCATCATCATGATGTCAATTTCCATCCATAATCACTCAAACTTTCCACAAGGTAAGCCCAGGATCAAGTTATTTTCCTAGGGTAAAAAGGGGCCCCTATAAATGGCCTTATAAATACATATTAAATACGTGGCTTTCACTGGCATTTTTTTGGTTCATTTCTATCAGTGAGTTATAACTCTACTTTGTAAGCTAAAAAATCAACAAAAATCCAACATATGGGGTGTAGTAACCCTACTTATATCATGGGAATCTAAGGTACCCCCCCCAAAGCTACCCCCCCAAGAAATAAGGCCCTAATAAGGCCTTATTAAGGGAAACCAAGGGTAGCTTTGGGGGGGGTATACCTTAGATTCCCATGATTATAGGGGCCCCATGTCACTCCACTTCTAACCTAGGACGTGTCGTGGGGCAGAAACTCACCGGCGATTTCCATCGTTCGGGACCTCATCGAAGACCCACATCTCTTGCAGCTGATGTTCGGTGGAGCCTTCCCCGATAGGTTTTGGGGTGTTTCACCAAGGTTCCAACAACAACAACTTTTGGAAATGGAAGAAGTTTCCAGGTAACTTTGGCCAAATGGACTAATACCCTCCCTGAAACTAACATAACATTTTCGCACCTAAAAATGGATGGTTTTCCAAGTTCGGAATCTCCAAAACTTCCACGGGGCCCCTATTTTCAGGGGATTCCTGTTAGTTTTGGGGAGGGTAAATATTTCACCAAGCTAGATATCCCTATAACTAGCCGGGGATCTCTTTTCCTCCGCTACCTGTTGGGGGGAAATCGGTAGCAAAAAAGGACCAGACGAATTTTTTTACCCAACAAAAACTGGCGAAACGCCGAAACGTAGGGAATGAGGCTTCATGAATCCCCAAAATCCCCATCATAACCACCTGGAACTCCAAACAACCAGTTTGAGTTATGGTTGTTTCAACTGGATGATGAACCAAATCATTACATAAAAAATGGTTGTTTCACCAAACATCCATTTATTACTTTCCATTGAATCCTGGTTGGTTAATGACGGGATCCTTATAATGGTTTAATATGATCCCTATATACCTGGGTAGTTTTTCATCTCCTATATTTTTCCAACGAAAACCAGGGGCCCTTTTTTTCATTGCTCATGTTTTTGGCTTCAATCCCTCAATCCCAAGGGCCTTTGCCTCAAAAAGACAACTTGTTTCACCCATGGAAATCCCTGTTTCACCATGCGACGACAGCTGGGTGGAACTCCTCCAATGGTGGGTTTGTACCCCCCATTTCACACACCAAGTGCTGATCATTTTTAGTTTCGGAAAACCCCATGGGTTTGTTGGGGAAACCCACCATTTTAGGAAACCCCCATATTGATCCAGTAAGGAGGAAACCTGAGTATCAACACAAAAATGCTGCCAGCATTTTTGACTCTTGCGTAAAGTATCCAAACGTTCGTGTCTTTTTTGTGTTAAAACACCCAGATATAAGAACGGGAACAAAAATCATCAGAACAAACTTCCAAAACCCCAGCGGTGGGCTCCCAAACCTACATAGGTGTCCTGAGTCACAGCGACAGATATTTCCAGGTGAGGGAAAAAAATGGTCGATTTTTTCCCCGTGTTTTTTTGATACCTCAAAACATGGCAAATGGGTTTTCAAAAGGCTATAAACACAGGGGGAGTTATATCCTCCCGGAAACGAACGTAGCTCCTAAAGAAAAATGGATGGTTGGAATTGGAATATTAATACTTTCCTATTGAGGTGGTCTATTTCATGGGCTATGTTAGTTTCAGGGAGGGTATACCTATTTTTAAAGCAAGAACGAAAAAAGAACGAAACAGTCGTTCAATTTGAAGAAGCCTTCAATTCTTTGGTGCCGCGAAAAAAAAGAAATGCCATGAGCCAAGCAATCAATAAAAACATCGCCATGAAATGAACTTACTCATTGGTTCATTGGTTCGGAATTCACCAAAAAATAATCACGGGTTTTTTGGTTCTATTTTTTTCCTACCTACCAACCTCAAAAACCCGAAAAATATATCTTTCACGGTTTTCCCACTTTGTTGCTGATGTTAATCGGTGTTGTCCCTTTTTTTGAGGGGGAGGGAAGGTTTCTCAACTGAGACAGTGCGAAGCCAGAAATGGAGACATGTTGTTCCCATACCATCCATCCATGTATTCGTATGTATTAGTATGGTATATTACTGTACTACGCTTTGCTTGTTTTTAATGGTAAAAAATATGGGTTTTCATGTAGTACATGGATGCTATGTTCAGATAAGAAGCTGGTCGCAATAGGATGTGCTCCAGCTGTGTTTTCTTCCTTAGCGAAAACACGGCGCAAAGAGGCGGTTCACAGAGTGGATTTGTTTTTTTTTTTCGGATTTGGCTCTTACTGCCCTGCCATCAGTCAGCCACAGTGTACTGACAACAGAATACACTGGTTCGCAGTGGATTTGGCAGGGTTGTTCTTCTTATCTAATTGCACCTAAGCTACACCCTGTACAAGCCTACCTAGCTACAGCCTGTACAAGCCCTGTGAATCATGAAGGTTGTTCATGTTTTTTCCCACTGTGATCCAGGGTTTTGACCCCAAGATATACTGCATCTGCATAAAGATGTTATGTAAATGTACCGTTCTTCTCATAATCATGGTTCAGTGAAACATGGGTGTATCTCCAATAGTAGTTACCTTTCAAATAAGCCCATCTTCCACCGCACCATGATATGTGGAAAAAGAGTAGATGATGTACATCTATATATCCATACCTGGCTCCAGGTATATAAATCATCTGAAACATAAATGTCATATCTGGGTGTTTCCCAAAATAGGGATACCCCAAACATGGATGGTGAAAATAATGGAAAACCCTATGAACAAATGGATGATTTTTTTGGGTGCAAAACCCACTATTTTTTCGGAAAGATCCATATCTACACCGTCTACATCCTTACAGGAAGCATTGGAATCGCCATCAACCTCAAGACCATTCTATATGTCAAGCATCAGGAAGGGATATCCTGATGTCATCAGTTGAGTGGGGATTGGCCACTGATACGCTCCCTTAAAACTAACATAGCCCCTGAAAAAATAGGCCTTTCTCAAAAGAGATGTTCATCTTCCAAACCATTGATTTTGTGGAGCTATGTTAATTTCAGGGAAGGTAACTCACAATTTTCAGATTCACACTTCTGCCAATGTCTTCCATTTTGAAAGACTTCCGTTCGCCTAGGACATCAACACCTATCAACAGCATTACGATACTACACATTTCACGATCATTACTGGGATGCTCATGGTAGTTACTAACTATAGTCAGTTCGGTTATCAACCATATTTAGGGGACTTATTTCAACCAACTTAGGTTAATCATGGTTTTAACCCCACTTATAATCAGCTACTAGCTACCATTTTCGCCACCAAGTAGGTGATCTAGACGCAAATATAATATCCATGTTGTCTCAAGCCATGTCAGGGGTCGAATTTCATGCAGCAGGTTGGCAGATTTGCGATTCATCCAAAGGTGAGGCTAGTTGGTGGTTTCAACCCCTTTGAAAAATATTAGTCAAATTGGGAATCTTCCCCGAGTAGGGGTGAAAATAAAAAATATTTGAAACCACCACCTAGTGAAGGTGGATCATCTAATTGCTGGTTTCAACAACTGGAAGAAAACATGGATGTTCATTGTGGGTAAACATTGGGATATCACTAGGGTTGGTGATCTGTCAACTATAACTGCATGGGTACATATGGCTAAACTACAATAATCTAGTTGGTGGTTGAACCAAAGCAGTTGAAAAAATATGCTCATCGAATTGGATCATCATTTGCAGGAATCGGGGTGAAAATAACAAATATTTGAAACCACCACCTAGGGTGCATTGGCTACTGTGTGCCAAAAAGGTCCAAAAAGCAGCCGCCAAAAAAGAGGAAGTGTTTGGAAATTCTACCAGAATCTTTAATCCGTAGATTTCAAAGTTTGATTCTCACTAAAGTATTTCTAGTTGGTGGTTTCAACCCATTTGAAAAATAATGCTCGTCAAATTGGGTTCATCTTCCCCAATTTTCGGGGTGAAAAGAAAACAGATATTTGAAGTTTCACCACCTAGTAAAGTATTTTGTCAAACTCAAAGCATATGAAATTACGAAAATCCCCCTCGAAGATGTGCTTTTTTCGTAGCTCCCTGGGGAAATCACTCCGTTCATCGCTCCGTTCATCGTATGTAGAGATGGATTCTTCCAAGCACCACTGGCAGAAAAACTACACCCCCCGTGGTCCCTGGAACATGACTTGAACACATGTGGACCAAATGACTGTTTGACCAGATGTATAAATCAAGCCACTTTAGAAATCTTAGTTTACCCTCTGGTAAGCTAACATAGCATTGGAAAACCACCATTTTTAATAGGATATACATCTTCAAATGGTGGATTTCCCATTGCTATGTTAGTTTACCGGAGTGTAATTGGACCCCTCAACAAAAGGAGTTGTCTCCCACAGAGGTCATTTCATATGATATACCAACCCCATGAATGCCAAAGAAGATTTGGAAGTTTGGTTCCCACCTCCAAGGTCCAACGTGAAAAACACCCTTGGCTGGCATGAACCATGAAATATTAGGGGATCCTCATGTCCTGGCTTATTACAAGCCCCGCATAAAACTGGGTAGTTGATGTAGTTGAATCCCCTATGGGCCCCAATTGGTCAACTGCTCATTTGAACCAGCTGAGCTAACCTGATCCACAATATAAAACAACCAACCATGATTTGCTTCGCTGTTTTTTTGTAGTAGCTACTACACCTGGATTATAATCCAGTGTAGGTTTACAAATGTGGCTCGTCAATTCATCAATCAATAATCTGGGGTTTTTGATCATTGCTGATTTACCGTAATGATCCAAAAAACATCCCACTGACCACTGAGTAAACCAAGCTGGTAGATTTGCTCGATGGTCTTCCCTTTTCTCAACTGTTGGTTCCTGGGTGGATGGTAGCTTGGCCACGGCGGTGCTTGGAAAAAGTCAGTGACCCACAAAATATGCTCCCTTCAAAAAGGGTGAATGAAAAATGGTGATTTGAAATTGGATGGGGATCGAATCATAAAAATTAAACAAACACATCCAAGCTTAAGAATCCCTAAGATTCCCCAATAATCTCTAAGAATTTCAAATAATCCCTAAGAATTTCGAATACTCCTTAATAATCACCTGAGGGGTAACATTGACATGCTTCACCAAAAACAAATCCAAGGGGGTGAGTCATCTTCGGAAGCCAAAACTTTTTCATGACTGGTCGACCCAACCTAAACCTACCACTCGCCCCCCCCGCCCCCATACTCTTGATGGTTCAGACATCCGGCGAGAAAACCACCCGGAATGAGTAAACCTTGTAAACGCTGGGATAAACTGTCTACCAACTGCAGGATTTTCTGAATCATCAACAGTACCTCAGAAATTCACGGTTTAAGAGGGCCTTAATTTTTTGGGGGGGGCGGGGAGGTTTGATGATTACAAAATTGGCCAGGAAGATTCATGCATTTCATGCCCTAAAACCAACCTTAAAAGACCTTACATGCCCCAAAAGACCTTAAATCCCCCAAATCATGCCTCTACAAATAGACCTTAAATGCCCCAAATGGAAATAAATCATCGCACCCAACCATCAATTTTCAGGTGCGAACTTGCGAAAATTACAGGGAGGACATGAGAGTTTTCCAAGTTTGGAATCTCCTTTTCCAGGCAATTATTTGCTAGGTTACCATGGACCAGCCTTAATCTGAGCATCTGAAGGTTTGTTTCCGGAAAACCAGCTATAAGTAGGGGTCCATAACTCCACTTATTTCGGGGTGAGAGTTTCCCCCAGTGAAACCTCCATGGGCGGCCCTTTAAAAGGCCATGGCGAACAAAAAATATGCCCTGGCCAACTTGGGATCATGAAACCAACAATTTTCGGTTGGTGAAAATGAACAAACTATTTGGGTGTTTCCAAAAAGAAAGGTACCCCAAAATGGATGATTTATAATGGACAACTCTATTAAAATGGATGATTTGGGGGTACCGACTATTTTTGGAAACATCCATTTGAAACCAACAACTTTCACGCTTTTTTTTCCAATAGCCAATGACTCTTTGGGGCATTGGTTCCGGACTCCGAGTCATTTGGTGAATCCCCAAGTCATGAGTGTCACAGTAACCTCAGTGAAACCTCGTATGGGGCCCTCATTCAACACTTACAAGGATCGGCTCACAACCCCATTTTTTTTCATCCCCGTTAGGGCTTCCGACGCTCTGGCAGGACAGTTCTCTGCCTGAATGCTTTGGAAGCAAATTCCAGGAGCTTTTTGTTGGTGATCCGGGAGATTGAACTAGTTGGGGGTTGAACCAACCCACTTAACAAAAATATGCTCGTCAAAATGGGAATATTTCCCCAAGTAGGGTTGAAAATCAAAAACATTTGAAACCACCACCTAGTTACAGTAATACTGTTGATGGTTCAGAAATTCGGCGAGAAAACCACCCTGGAATGGTGATGAGACCCTGTAAATCACGAGATATTTACCATATCATCCTTGAATGATGGGATATTCAATAACACCTTGGAACTCCAAACAACTAGTTTTTTGTTGTGAACTGTTTGGACCAAAAAATCACGCCAAATGATTGTTTAGGAGTATATCAACCATTTAGGCTTGGTACTTGGAGGATCATTCCATTTAGTAAGTGGTTACTAACCATGGTTAGTAAGTCCCCTAACTGGGGTTGTTCCCTTTACAAATGGCCTTTTCATGGCTTATAAATGGTGGTTACTAACTGCTTACTAACTGGGATGATCCTCCAAGTACCTGAAACCATTGTTTCAATTGGATGAACCAAATCTTTGGATGGCCGAAAAAATCGTTGGAAATCACCAAACCTCCATCCATCAAAAAACTGGTTGGGATTTAGGGTGGCTAGTTCCAGAGGAGTTTTTTTTATATTCTAAAAAATGGTTGTTTTCACTTGGATGATGATTCCAAACCATGAAACACGGGTGTTTCACCAAACATTCGGGGCTCATACTTCACCAAAAGACTCCGGTGCCTAAAATGGAGGAATCATCATCTATGTAAGCGGTAAGGCTGATGGGTTAAAAGGTACAGTACCTCCATTTTAGGTACCTGATTTTTTTTTCGATGATTAATAAACCTCCCTGAAATTAAGCACGAGTATACCCCCCTCAAATGTCCTATAATCCTTGGAAACAAACATCTAAAACTAGTTGGTGGTTTCAACCCCTTTGAAAAATATGAGTCAAAATGGAAATCTTCCCCACGTTTCGGGGTGAAAATAAAAAATATTTGAAACCACCAACCTGATTAAGATTGAAGCCATAAATCAAGGTTTGGAAGATGATTTTCCTCTTCGAACAGGCGATTTTCAGGTAATCTAGAACATCTAAAAATATTGGGATATCTCAATAACATCCATGGGATTGGTTGAGGCATCACTGAAACTTTTGCAGGAAAATGATCCAATTTGACTAATATTTTTCAAAGGGGTTGGTAAGTAGATGTAGCAACTACTATAGGTGTCCATGGAAGTGATCGTAACGATCGTTAGTAAGTTGGTTTTTTTCACCTACCCCATAGGACGTATCCAGCCAACTTATATAGGGGTGAAATAATCCATTGATCCTATGTACCAGCAGGACATCCCTGCTGAGGCCTTAAAATGCCCCCCCAAAAAGAAAGCCGAATCCTCAAACCCAACGGGGCTTGAGTTTCAGGAGCTTTTGCTGCCTAGTTTCAGGGAGGATTAATGGTTTGTTGTAATCCCTAATGTTAGTAACTGTAAGGATTCCTAGGGAAGATTGAGGAACCTTAAGGAATCACCACCCCCCCAAGGAGAATCCTATTATATTGGTGAAATTTGGCGATCATTTTTCGGAGGATCATCCCAGGACGAGTCGGATACGTGCTTAATAACCATGGTGATCGTTTTTGTCCCCTAACTGGGGTTGCGGGACCCCTTCCAAAGTGGCCGAATTTCATGGCTTATAAATGGGGGTTATGAACTACATACCCCATTAGGGTGATCCTCCAAGTAATACCTTCTATCACCCCAAGCAACCAAATGGCCTTCTGTTATTTTTACTGCGCCAAGTGCTTTTTTGTGGCACGTCTGCCTTGCTAATTTCATTGTATGTCTTGGATCTACCCCTCACCCAGGATGCCAGTGGCAAAGAAAGGTTTTGGACGGATCCGTTAAAAATGAGAAACAATTCTTGGTGAAGTGGCATCCATGTGGGGTAGATCCAATAACAAAACCGCACTTCTGGTGGAGACAATTGAGCCACGAAAAAAAAAAAACCTTATTACTTTCCATTGAATCCTGGTTGGTTAATACGTATCCTTACAATGGTTTATTATAATCCCTATATACCTGGGTAGTATAATCCCGGTGTTTTTCATTGCTCAATTATAAATGATAACAGGGGTCATCATGGAAAGCACATCAGAGAACTCAAACAGATTCCAAGTTACAACACAACTCTTTAGCACACCCCAGGCAATCCCCCTAGCAAACTTTGAGAGCAACCCATTTATAGCCTGTTGGTAAAGGGTGCTCGGGGTGTGTTCCAAAGGCGTGCTGAAACAACTGTAGAAAGATGGAAGTCAAGAACAGGAGGCATTTTTATGACACCAATCCAAACAATGCACTATGAAGGGCCAACCCCTCAAAACTATTCAAAACTACCATACTGGGATGTGCTCCTGGTACTTAGGATCAATGGATTTTATCACCGTTGGATACTACAAATAAACCAACTTACTAACGATCGTTCCAATCACTTCCAGCCGGATGCCCAAAAAGTAGATTTACATGACACTGGATTCCCCCATAATGAATGCGCACTATTGACAATAACGATGCAGAAAACACCCTCATACTTACCAGCACCCAAAAAAACACCAAAACCAACCCACCAATCGCGCCAGAATTTTGAGGCTCGCCGGGCATCCACACCATTTTTTGGGGAACTCTGGGAGCTCCAAACCAAACACGGGAAACTTCGAGGCTTTTCGAACCGGAACTTCGAAGCCGATAAAAGAAGCTGCGGTTCATTGGTCGCTTGGGGGGCGCCATCCGGAGAGGGCCCGGGGCCCCAAAAGAAACAAGCAGGGAAGTGGTGAATCAAATCAATCCTGGATAGTAAGCATGATTTTGAAAAAAAGCTGGTCAAAAATGATGCACGTGTCAAAAGTGACCTAAGAATACAGTGAACATAAGAGATGTAGCCGTCATTTTTCCAAAGTAGGACAGCCTGAAATCTTCATCATGTATCACCTTGCTCCTGATCACTCCTGGTCCCCTAGACCCGGTGGCATGGAAAATGTTGAGAACCCAAAATTATCCGAAAAACAAGTCTACCAGGTGATTCAATGTTGGGGTTTTCATGGGGATCCTGATGTCATTGTTTATTTGTAATCCCTTATTATCCACCTGGTGATCCGGAAAAACAAGACTCCAAGACTCAAATCATCAATTTGTTTCCGTACCTGCTGGAATTTCTGATTGAACCAATCAAGAAAACACTTGCCAAACTTCGAACACAAAATCATACAAAATCCAGAATGATTCATGGCACACATTTGAAAACTGAACACAAACTAATGATAAAACCATGACATTCTGCCAAACGAAAATCACAAAAACGGATGACAAATGCGCAATTTTGCTAAAATTAGGCTGGCACACATACTGTCACTGCCATCTCTGTAGCCAAGCAAGTTCGCTCCTTTTCCTGCTTAAACCGGGCCGAATTTCTCAAATCCGTTGGCCGGTGGTCGCTTGTCCCACCTGACCAAGTTGGCGGATAGGGGGATATGGACGACGATCGTTGAACCAAAGGAGGGGGCTGCTTGGGCCCCCTGGGTGTGTCCGACTTCATTTTTTGAATGTTTGTTTTTTTTTCCCCGTAAAGAAAAAAGCACAACAGTTGTAGTAGGGTTTAGTTCAAGAATTCAAGGGGATTATTCATTCGGCTTTAATGGTCTTTGACTTAGGCGAGGTCCAATGAAACATCATCAAAAAGCAATATCGGCATGGGTAAAGTTGGTGGTTGGTTCACCAGCCCATCTGAAAAATATGTGCAACCTCAAATTGGATCATGAAACCACAAGTTTCGAGGTGAGAATAAACAATCTTTGAAGTTTCACCACTCAGTCCTCCAATAGCCCCCCCCAAAAGGAAATCCTCCTTACAGTTGGAAAAGTTCTATTTATCACCCTAGTTGGGTAAACATGGGCAACGCAAATTACAATACTTTACCAACTACCAAATGTTCATTTTAGCCATATCTTCGAGTTAAAATTACATGTTTGATACATTTTGACATGATACTTTGAATCTACCCCCACCCAGGATGCCAGTCACCATCAGGATTATTACATTTTTAGGCTAGGGATCCTCTTTTAACTTTCATTTGGCAGTGTTACTGGGTGCCCCCAAAACCCATGAAAAATGAAGGTTTTAGGTTCTCAATATATGGGTCATAACCCCTAAAATGAAGGTTGTGGGTTCCCATGGTGGGGGGTAGATCCAAATGATGCTCTAACAACTCTTCAAAAATGAGGTGTCACATGTTTTCGATATTTTTTTTCAGCATCGACGGACAGACACACACACGCACACAAAAATCGGTTTCAATCATGGGAATCTAAGGGGCACCCCCCTAATGCCACCCCAAGAAATCAGGTCTTAGGGGATTCTTGAGGGACAATGATGGTAACAAGTAGCACCTTTTTTTTCAGGCCTTATTTCTTGGGGGGTTGGGGCATTGGGGGGGGGTACTGCTGGATTCCCATGATTCAATATTTTGCCTTGTACCAACGCTTCTTCTTGGACTTCATCAACTTCAAAGTCAACTTCTGACTGCCTGCCGTCAATCGCGGAACACATCTTCTTTGGGAGGACCAAAAAACTCCGCTTGGAGACCTGCTTTGACTTGAAAACTTGCAACGATTTTTAACATTTCTTTTGAAGTTCCAATTCAAAATCCTATAGACATGTGCTAATCGAAACCACCTGAGTAGGTCAGCTAGCGATTCTCCAAATCGTTCCCCATGTCAGAGATTTTCTTTTCTATTTGGTGGTTTCAACCCATTTGAAAAATATGCTGGTCAAATTGGATCATTTTCCCAGGTAGGGGTGAAAATAAAAAATCATTGAAACCACCAACGAGTTTTGGATACGTCCCCTAAATGGGTGAAATAAACCAACTTACTAACGATCGTTACGATCACTTCCATGGACACCCTAGTATCCCCTGAAAATCAATGGTTGGAAAATGAGATTCCTTTGGTTCAAATTCCTGCACCACCTAACATGTATGAAACCCTGTAAATAATGGGATAAACTACCAACCTCAACTGGTGCAGGATTTCTTCCATCAACAGTACCACTTCAAATCGCCTTTTTTCTGTTTCGGATCACCCCGTGAAGCTGATAGAACTGTTGGCCTTCATTTAGACCGGAAAACTGGATCTACTTCTGTCATTCAGAAAGTTGGTGGTTGAACCAACCCGTTTGAACCATGTTATATAGAATCGGAACCTTCCCCAAATAGGAGCGAACATGCAAAAACCATGTTTGAAAGCACCACCTACTAGTAGTTCACCTTTTTGTATTGTCTGAAAGCTTTGTCCTCATGCGGGAACCTTCCAAGTGAACCATGCCTCCTTCTATGATTTTTATGGGCTTCATCTGCCAAGTAGAATAGATATGTCTCATACCATCCATGTAAGGAATATTTACCTACATTTACCATAACTCTAAGCCATTCATGTAGGTAGCCATATTCCATGGAACAAAAAAAAAATGCTTCAATTATTCTCCTTTCCTCTCCTATGAAAAAACAGGGCTCACTAAAAATGGCACGAACCCAAACTTCATGCACTTTTTTTTGCGGGGGTTGATCCCTCAAAATTCACCAGCAACAATTTGCTTCATGAAGTTTGATATTTTGATCCTCCCCAAACGGGGTCCATGTAATCTGGGCAATTTACAATAAATTCTTAACCTCAATTAAGGTCCATTTTGAGTAGGGATTCCCTTACTAAACCATAATTTAAAGTGACCTCGGCGGGTAGGTCGCTGCAATTTGCTCAGATATGTACCCTGGAATGTCTTTTGTAAAAGACCATGATTTTAGTAGGGATTTACAATCAATACACTCCCTAAAACTAACGTAGCACCTGAAAACGGGCCATCCCAAAAGGAAACTAGTATTCCAACCATCCATTTTCAGGTGCTATGTTAGTTTCAGGGAGGGTAATGCCAGGGAAAAAACCCATCACATTTTCCTCCCCACTGGCGCGTCCCCGGCCGAAACGTCCAGTCGTTGCTTTCAACTCCAAGAGACAGTCCTGCGGTCCGACAGAACACGTCAACCTACCCATGGCTTAGAAACAAGGGTTTACTTCCCTGAAAACTCCTTCCTGGGGAAATGATCCAATTTGACGAGCATCTTTTTCAAAGGGGTTGAAAGTTGAAACCACCAACTAGTTATAAATGGGATATATTGGGGTTATAAGTTACTGATCCTACTGGGATGTCCTGCTGGTACTTAGTAAGTGGATTATTTCACCCCTATATAAGTAGCTTGGATACGTCCCCTAAATGGGTGAAATAAACCAACTTACTAACCAACTCGTTACGATCACTTCCATGGACACCCTAGTATCCCCCTGAAAATCAATGGTTGGAAAACGAGATTCCTGAAGGGTACCTTTTTGGGGACATATTAATTTTCGGGGGGAGGTAATACGGTTTTTAACTTAAGGTAAACCAATGGTCAACAATCACGTCTGATTTGTAGGGGAGGTGTTTGTTGGGGGGGTATGTTGACTAGCCATTTTGTACTTGTTGAATTTGATGTGTTTTTCTTGGTCAATCGTCATGTGTCTTCTGTGTCACTGGTTTTTCTTTGGGAATTGACAAGCACAATCCACTTCCTTCACCTCCGCAGTTGAATCTTGAATCAGTTTCCTGCTGCTGTTGGTGGTTCAGAAATCCCAAGGCCAACCACCGTTTGGATGTATGAAAAACACTCTAAATAATGGTGCCGGATAACCCTACCGTTCCCTCCACTGGTGAGTTATCCATCAAACCGTATCAAGGCTACTTCCCCACCATCTCCCAGGCCCGCCACCTCTGGGACGATCTCACCACTTAAGGGTGTGATAACCATCTTCCACAGGTACAAATCCTGGCGAAAAGAAACAACAGTTTGACATGCAAAAAATCATGGTAAGCATGGTACGTCCCTTCAAAAAAATCCATTGCTGTGAGAATTGGTGTGAGGTCGCTATAATTTCTTGGCAACCCTTAGGTCCCCTGCTCAAAGTGAAACTTTTAGTGAGTTACAGATATCAGTCCCACGATCAACTCTAAGGGGCGTCTAAGGGAAGTATGGCGATTGCCTAAGATGTGCCAAGAAAAATTGGACGAGGGACGTCTGGGTGGGTGAAAATTCTTTTTCATTGCCCTCAGCCATTGATTTTTGGATGCACCTTGGCTCCATAGGATCCTGGCGCTACCATATGAAGTTCCAACCTGCCCACAAAAACCACCAGGAAGGCCGGTTTCGGTTTCGGTGTTGGTTAGTTTCTTTAGAGGATGGATCATCCCATGATATTCTGTTCCGCAAAAAATGAACTAGTTGGTGGTTGAACCAACCCGTTTCAACCCATTTGAAAAATATTAGTCAAATTGGGAATCTTCCCCAAAATAGGGATGAAAATAAGAAACTATTTGAAGTTTCATCACCCAGATGAAGATACGGATCCCTTTAAGAGGATTCCATGGATTGGGGACTTATTCTTTTTGGGATGATCAAGTCTATACATGAGCTGTGGGGGCCCCCCCCACTGATTACTAGTCACTACGGAGGATTTTTTCACACAGTTTTGGTGGTTTGGGAAACCCTGAGCCTAAAAAAATTCAACTTCCGGCGGGAGGGAGAAACCATCTTCTTCCAGCCTTTGCTTGCCAAAATAGGCCTGCACGTGGTCATTGGAAACCACCTTCCAGGCCGTGCCAATGGCTTTGCCGACAATGGGGTGGAGATTGTCATTGTTTTGTCATTTTCTTTTTTGGTGAAATTCGTGGAACATTTCGAGTTGTATTTTCTTTTCTGTTGAATGGACTTTGATGGGATTTGGCGAAGAATGAAGAAACTCAATGGATTTCTGATTGATATGATTTCTATTTTCGGATCACTTAGGGTCTTGCTCTTTCAAGGCATGGCATTTCTGAACAATAGTGGGGTTTGATTTGAGGGTACAGGTAACAGCACTTGCAGAAACTAGCAAAGTGTGTGCTCATGATTTGCGCGTCTGTGCTAGAGGGCTTTAAATAAACCAAAAAAGTCTACAAGAGATCACATGACGCACACAATCTCTCAGGATACCCAACAAATAACTCTACCCTTCCTCCCAATAATCATGGTTCAATTAAACCATGGTGGATGGTTCAAACGATTTTCCGGATTTCAATTTTGGATGATTTTTAGGTTCCAAGGGTGATCCATCCACTTCTTGCTGAGAACAAGCTCAACTGATCAAGAAAACCCCCGAACCTCTGCAGCACCGTAGTACATGTGAGCATTCAACTCCACATGAACTTTGGCAAACTGCTCCTGGATGAGTTGGCATTTTTGATCAACAAGGAGGGCAATGTTAACCAATGAGAAAAAACTCAACTGGATGAAGGAGAGCAGCTTTTTTTGAACTATGTTCAAGTATAATATGTATATATATATATACATCCCCTGAAGTTCAACATGGTTCACCCGAGATAATCAGCCCCTGGATTTGAGGAGATTCGTTTTGGATGCCATCATTTTCAGGTTCCATGTTAAACTTTGGGGGTGTATATACATACCATTACATACCTATATATAATATATATATATATATATATTGCGAGATTTGTTTTTTTTGCAAATCGGACCCACAAACTGGAAAGTTTACTCCCAAAAGCCACATGTCTTCATAGCAGTTGCTATGATGTAACTACAATTTCAAACAACAGAAGCAAACTGCCCACTCAACTCAGAGTCATGTCCCCGTAGCAACAATAGTCAATATAGTTGTTCATAGCTTTCCAGTCATAAATGGCATGCCATAAATGGCGAATCACAAACATATGGGTGTTTCCTTTAAATGGTGGGTTTTCCCCCTAAATCATCCATTTTAATAGAGTTTTCCTTTATAAACCATCCATTTTGGGGTACCACAATTTTAGGAACCCCCCCACATCATCCTGTCAAGTTTTCTAAAAATAAAACGCCTGGGTGAATCTTCCCTGCCTCAAAATGTGCATTGAAAAACCAAAGCCTCCTTGTGACTTTCCATTATACGACGGTTGGTTTCCCTGAAATGGTTTCTGTCATGCTTGGAGGATCGTCCCAACTCTTAAGTAATTTAGAACCCCCATTTATTTCAACCATTTCTAGGCCATTTGGAAGGGGTCCCACAACCGGATCCTTAGGGGACAAAAACGTTCACCATGGGCCTGATCCTCCAAGAAGGGCTTTCTCCAGTTTACTACTGTTCATGGCTGAAATCCGGCTAACCAGTTGATACGGTAAACATCCCATGATTTACAAGGGTTTTATGCATCCCAGGTGGTTGTTTGGGATTTCTGAACCATCAACAGTAGGGTTACATGACTTGGGGAATTCACAAGTTACAACTGGAGCTTTCTATTCATCTCTCAAACGACCCCTCCGAGTAAAAGGGTGTCAAAGTTCAGGTCTCAAAGGTCTGCTTTTGGATAATTTTTGGGGCTCAAATTTGAGATTCTTGGAGGATTCCGCTTATTTTTGGCTTCGATTTTAACATGTCAAAACACAAAGAGATGTCATGAATTTTGACCTGCATGCTGATGTCAGAGATTAGGTACTGTATTCTTCGGGTTGTACCCCTTTCCAATAATAGTCACCACCGGCATTATCATATTTCAGTAGGGGATCCTTATAAACCTCGAAGAAATCTCCCGAATTTTGGGTACTGTACTTTACGACAAATCACCTATGCTTTTCTCAGAAATAATCCAGTGAAACAAGTTGATCAAAAGGGGAGGTCAATGACTAGTCCCCATTTTCAGATGATTGAAATTCCATACTTGAAGAAATGGTCTTTGGTGATTTTTTTTTTGAATTGTGAATGGTTCTTGAACTTCCAGGGAATCATTCCATTATAATCTGGTTGGTTCATAGGGATCCTTACAATGCCGTCATTACAATACCTATGAAACTGGCTAGGATTTAATACCACAAAACAGTCTTGCATGGTCACTAATCAGGCGGGATTGGTTATAAAACCTATACAAAAGCTGATAATATTTGAAACCCTATATAAACCCTATATAATAATATATAAATCCTATATAATCCCTACCATATGGGTGTTTCCGAAAATAATGGTACCCCCAAATCATCCATTTTAATAGGGTTTTCTATTATAAACCATCCATTTTGGGGTACCCCTATTTTTGGAAACACTCATATATAAACCCTACCGATATCATAAAAAACCGTACATTGTGTTTTACCGGGCGTGTATCTTAAATCTAAGCACACCTCATCCTCAAAGAGGAATTCTGTGATTGGTCGCTCCAAGAATGTCTCTGGCAACCTGTTCGGGTTGCCGGTTGACAGACTGATGAAGGATTGATTCATGGGAATCTAAGGGTACCCCCCCAATGCCACCCTCCCCCCAAGAAATAAGGCCCTAATAAGGCCTTATTAATCAATGGTTAATAGTCCCTTAATAAGGCCTTATTTCTTGGGGGGGGTGGCATTACGGGGGTACCCTTAGATTCCCATGAATGAAGGATTGATGGTCTGATGCTTGACTCTTGGATCCTTCAACAATCAAGCCCTAAAAACTAATCGCAAAAACATCTGAAACTGGTGGGTTTCCAATAACCCATACCATCCATGTCTGGTATATTTAGATACATTTACCATAAAAATCAACCATTCATGTAGGTAAATATACCATACATGGATGTTATGGGCAATAAGAATCTCCGTTTTCCATGCGTTTATTCTCAGGGGTTTTGACGTTTTAGTTTTAGGGAGGCTAGTAGGCATTGGAAGATGTGTTGAACGCATTTCCTTTTAAAGATATTTTTGTCTATTTTCATCAGGGATATTCTCGCTTAGCGAGTGGAACCCTGAAAAATACACGTTTGAACTTTATTTTCCCTACTAGATATGTAATCCCAAAAAGTTTAAAATTTAGCCATTGGCCAAGTAAGTATTACCCGTACCATCCATGTATGGTATATTTACCTACATGTACCATAAAAATCAACCATTCATGTAGGTAAATATACCATACTTGGATGGTATGGGTTAGTTAGTTTACCCTGGACAAAAGAGTTGAACCTTGCCTGTTTCCATAGGAACTCCCATCCATTTGCAAAATTTTGTTAAGTCCCACCATTCAGCAGGTAAGTGACATTTCTCATACCAGTATGGCATATTTACCTACATTTCCCCTTGTTCATGTGATCATTTTTCACCTTTCATGTAGGTAAACATACCGTTCGTCCCATGGATCATAATCCTATAGGATTCAGTTGACATTTGACGTATGAGGGCGGATTTTGGTTCCTTGATTTACTTGCAAGGTATGAGTGAAATGTTTCTCTATGGGAATGCTTTCGGGGTGTTTCAAGGATGCTGGTTGATGCAAAACCATACCCAAACACTCAATGTAAGGTACATTGACCTACATTTACCCCAAAAAACTAGCCACATGTAGGTCAATAGGTTGAGCATCTGGGATACAAACCCACCACTGTTTTTTTCTGGCGTTTCCACCAACTCCCAACTCATCTACCACCATCTACCCACAAGAAACCGCCTCTCTGCACCTTTCTTGACCATCTGCGCCAAGGGGTTAATGGAACGATACACCTGCACTGCGTGGCGTTTTGCGCTCATCGTTGAAAAACCTAGTTGGTGGTTGAGGTTTCAACAAAAATCTTGGGTAAACATTGGGATATCATTGGGTTGGTGAATTGTTAAATATATATTAAATAGGGGGTAATCTACCATAATCTAGTTGGTGGTTGAGGTTTCAACCAACCCATCTGAAAAAGATGCGCAACGTCAAATTGGGTTGGAATCATCTTCCTCAAGTAGTTAGGGGTGAACATTCCAAAAAAAAGTTGAAGTTTCACCCACCTAGTTTAACGGTGAGGCGGAGGTAGTTGATGCTTCAAAGGGTGTCAGTGTCAGTCATGGTGGATTTTTTTGTGGGTTGTGTATTGGAGTTTTTGTCAAAAATGATGGATTTCAAGGTCTTTGGGGGCAGTGTGCTTGGTTGTTTGCTTCTTTTTTTGCGCGGGGGAGGGGGACGGGTGTGACTCCTCTAGTTATTCAGTGAGTTTTGACCTGATTCTGATGGAATTAAAGAATTAATGATGGTGATGATGCGGAGGAGGCAACGCATCACAGTCAATTCTTTAGCATGCTTGATGATACACTTTCTGTCGGGAAACGCTGCCGACTTCGGGTGGTCCGTTGAAATTTTCCCTCCCCCCAAAGAATAACATCTTCTAACTTGTATAACCATAATATATCCACCAGAAAACTAACATGTCCAGTGCAAAGGGCCCATTTAAAAAGGAAATTACATCTTCCAACCATCAATTTTCAATGGATATGTTAGTTTTCACGGGGTGTAAATAGATAGAGGTCAGTCTTGGTCTCACGTCCTTCAACACGAATCACCGAAGCACCTCCTCCCAAACAGCTTGAGGAGCTTTCTCGAAGAGTTTGTACACATCCTGATGGAAGAGTTTCCCACGTCGGTCACTCCAATCCGTTGGTGTCTTTTTCGGACGAAAATCCTTAGATTTGCTTAAGGTGGTTGGAAAAAACATATTCCCCAAATGGTGATTTAATGGTGATTTAGCATGGTAGAAAGTAAAGAATAACCTCAAACAAATCCAAGTATCTCAAAAGAACATATGCTACGATGGCTGTTTCCTCAAATTTGGTACCCCACAATTGTCATCTTCAAATTTCAAATAATAAACAGACACCTGCATCTCATGTCATAAACAGAAACCAAGCTATGATATTGCTTTTCTAAACCAATATGTTAATTCATCCCTTCTTCAAAGGTATCCCCATTTTAGCAACACCCAAAACCCCTACTGATTGATAAATAGGGATCCTTATAATGGCTTATTATAATGCCTAAATCACTGGGCAATATAATCCATTATTTACAGCGAATAACCCGGATCTTACCCTTCCTCCCATAATCATGGAAGTGAACAATGGCATCCTACAATAGTAGTTACCTTTCAAATACAGACATTTTCCACTTCCACGATAGCAGCAGAAACTGGGTAGTATAATCCCTTACACCCTTGAAGTTTAACAGTTCTCCCCTGATAAATGGTGGTTGGAAGACAAGCCTTCCCTATTGGGTTTCGGTAACTTTTCAGGGGCGAACTGATAATAAACTTCAGTGGGGTATTTACAGCGAATAACCAGTTATAAACCCTAAATGGTAGTTATAATCCCTATATACCCTATATACGTTATATATAGTTCCTTATAATGGCTTATTTATATACCCCTAAACAACCGTTTGGGCTAACTTGCTCATTTATTCCTGCATTTTTGTCCCCCATTCGAGGCATTTACCCTCGCCTTGCGGTTGAGTCCCAATCGAGCATCACAGCCCAACCTACGACAGTTGGACAACAAGTGGAGAGCATGGCTTACCCTCCCTGAAACTAACAGTTTGCACCCTAAAAATCGTGGTTTCCAAGTTCGGAACCTCTGAGATTCCAGGATTTTTTGAGAGTTTTGATGTTAGTTTCAGGGATGGTAAATTAGTGGGGGACATGTCAAAACATCAGATCCTGGTCGATGTTTTTCGTTGTTTTTTTTAATAATGCAGACATGATATCATTCTATAGTACATAGTACTTGACACTGATGACAAAAATGGGATTTTGGTCCGAAAAAGATCGGAAGATTGTTTCGAGAGTCGCCCTTTTTTAGTACTGCTGGACAAAATCAACCAAAAGTTCTACTGAATATCAAGTGCTTGGCAAAACTTAGGTCCCAAAACGCTAAAGGTGAACAACTTTTAGTAGGTTAAGATGTAAAACCCTACTAACAAACTCATAAGGTCAAAGATCCTTTTTGGGAACATCTAAGATTTGCTATGACTGGTGCAGGATTTTGGACATCTCAACAACAACCCCCCCAAATGAACGAATGTCGACGCTCAAAAGGGACAATTTCAAAAGGACAGGCTTGTCTTTCTGCGATCATTTTTCAGGGTTCCTGTTAGTTTTGAGGGGTGTAATAGGAAACATATTTATGTTGGCAATATTTGATACGTTTCCAGATTCACAATGTGCGAAAGATCCCCAAATCGCCAGGATATAGGTGCACTAAAAAGAACCCAACGATTTGTGCATTGAACAGCCAGAGGTAACATCTTGTGGCTGGTCAACCTACCCCACCTCTAACGTAACCCCATCCAGGGTTTACTAGCGGGCCTTATTTCTGAAGGGGACGCGTCGGAGGGGGTAGGTTGGCCCTTTCAATTCCCCGCCCTCCAATCAGTTCCCCCAGGGAAAGCTATCAGGTTGGTAATGACTCTCCGACTAGTCACGCACTCTTGGCTTCCCCATCCCATAGGACCCTATCATTATAGTTCAAGCTTCAAGTTTCTGAACCAAGATGATTAACATTGATACCAAGCACCAAGCAAAACAACTCAACATATATTTTCAAACGAATCTTAAATGTTTTTTTACAAACAAACACCTGAAAACATCAAGCACCAAGAATTTCATCATCAACATCATCAACGTGTGCCCAAACAACATCGCACCTTTGACAGAGTGAAGCATAGGCATCATATTCCTCGATTCGTCGACCACCAGCCTCCATCAAACTGCACAGCTCCTGATCGAGTTGGGAGAAAAAATCGCCCATTTTCAAAATCTATAGGATTTCATATGAGCCACGAAAAATACCTTGGTTGGTTGGGTTATATAGGGGGTTATGCTACCCTTCGTTATAGGGTTGATTATATCCCATTATGGGAATCCCTATTAACCAACTAGTATAATGGAAAGTAGGTGGGTTTTTTTCGTGGCTCATATGTATCAGGTGCTTTCGTTTTAACATATGATATAGATAATGCCCGTTACACCGGCACAATATAGAATATGTATATAAATTTCACTTTATATTACCTTTTCTTGAAAAAACAAGTGACACCTAGATGAAAACCCAGGAACTTACCCAGTTATACATATAATCCCTTATAATGGTTTGCGCATATACCCTATAAACAACCGTTTTCGCCCGTGTTTCTTTCCATTGCTAAGGTGGGTCGTTTCGGGGTTCTCACGGATTCACCACCCAACCTCGAAGCATAAGATCTCATCCTTGTCCTCAGAGTTGCAGGAAAAGGGGAGATCTTGCACGTCCCAAGCCAGCTAGCTTTAGTAAGTGGTTAATAACCATGGTTAGTAAGTCCACTGAGTAGGGATATTCCCCTTCCAAATGGGCTAAATGGCTTAGAAATGGGGGTACTAACCACTTACAAGTCCCCAATTCCTGCAGTTGTGGCAAACCCCTTCCAAATGGCCGAACTTCATGGCTGAAATAAATGGAATTGAAGGGTTTTCAAGTCTCATGGTTAATTGTTGGTTTGGGGCCCGGTGGTTTGGGATTCAAAGCGTACCCTTAAGTAACAATCCTTTCATAAGGGGATCCCAGGAATCCAAACCACCAACTCAAACCAACAATTAACCATTAGCTGACCAAGAAACCACGAAAAAAAAACAAGATCCACGTTGATCTTAATGAACATTTTGATACTATTAACATCAAAATGTACACATTGAGAGATGAAATAACTACTCGTGTCTGGTTTCACTTTTTGGCTCAAAAAAATCTTTGGTAATGTCTGGCATTCACGTGTGCTTTGTTTCAAACGGGAGTTCTGTCACGCTTAGATTTTAGACACTCCTGTACAATGACTCGTCACGCTGGATTGCACTTCGAAAAATCCAGGTCTTTTTTGTATGTCGTCTGTCCAAATAATGATGAATTGTGAATCAATTGAATCAATTGAAGTAAAATGATACCGTATTAGAACACCACGAGAAGCCCGAAACAAACGCTTTAACAACAAGTCAAGATTCATTGCTCTTCATGAAGTCTTATACTTGGATATAGTATGATATAGTCGGTAATTGAAAGTTGCCAAACAGTGAACCAGTATACAATCCTATATATTCACTGGAAATCAAAGACCACAAAAGGAAGGGGTGTCCCTCGAATTGTCAGATTATACACCCTTACTAAAACAATAGTTTGTATGCAAGAAAGAACCATTCAAAAATGGATAGTGCTTGGACTCCTAGGGTATTCCCTTAACACAATGTAACTTCCAAAGAAATTCTTTAGGACCTTACCAAAAAAAACCCATCAAACCCCTAAGGCTTTTGTGGAACTCCACCACCTCTACCCTTCCGAAAATGGAGGTGGAACATCACCACCTAAAGGAACACGAATATTGGAGAAACCACCCATTTTCCACCTAAAAACTCAGCATAACCCATATTAAAGCCCTGAAACTCATCGTCCTCCCCCAAAACAAATAAATACAAAAATGATGGGGTTCTTTTCGAAACGGGTAGCTCCTTTCAATGATCGGAGGAAGGGTTTACCCACCCTTTCCCCAGGAAGTCCAAAGACCAAACTTTGCCCATTAGTAGTAGGGAATCCTTTATATGGATCATCCTAAAGACCATTCTTTGTTTGGTCCTGGACTTCCAGGGTTTCCAAAACCGAGGGCCGAAGCGCCTTGTCGTATTTGTCGAAGATCAGATCGCATCGCGCTCGGAACTCCACTGCAGGGATACCCTCAAAAGGCCACGGAGGTTTTTACGGAAGACTTTTTTTCGGGAAGTTAGGATCAAGGGATTAGGATCAATGGATCAGAATCAATGGGTTATTTATAACCCACTTGTAAACGGGGATATATTGAAGTTATTTCACCTCCTTATAAATGGGATGATATTGGGGTGACAAAACCCACTGATCCGATCACCTTTGATCCCAGCACTTCCGTCCCCGGATATCTAAGTGACTCGGAGTTTGTTTGGAAGTGGAAATTCCCCCTTCGCAGGTGGTCCCTCATGAAGAGATGGGTTGGATACCCCCTTCACCTCCATTCATCGATTGGCAAGCCAGACGTGATTTCAAGCCATTTGAGAAAAGAAACCCATTGGGTCCTGGTTGGTTAATGACGGGATCCTTATAATGGGTTATTATAATCCCCATACAACTGGGTAGTATAATCCACTATATACGGTAAATAACCAAAGGTTTTTTTTTCACTGCTCATGTGAAGAATAGGCGGACGTGAAAATGGGTGAACATCTTCCCCACGTTCACGGGAAACATGAAAAAAACGTCGGGATTAAAAACCACCACCTGGATTGAAATCTGGAACAAAAACTCCAGAGATATACTGATTCATCCTAAAACTAAGACAGCCCATCAAAAATGGATGGTTGGAAGACGATCCTTTCCTTTTGTAGACCTCAGCTGTTAAATTGAGGGAGAAAAACAAAAGAGAAGCATTGTAAAACTCTAACCTTTTGAAAACTGGTCCTGTTCATCAGTTTTTGCACTCCACCCCCTAAAATCAGTCATTTGGATGGTAAAATGCAGTGGACCTGGGAATATGCCAACTGTTTCTTCCTAGATAGGTGCATCGAAAAGGGTCCAAGCAACGAGAGCGGGATGCCCGTTTGAAGGAAGAACCCATTTCTATTACACCCTGGAAGATTAACATGGAACCTGAAAATGATGGTTTGGAAGATGATTTTCCTTTTCAATTGGGTGATTTTTAGGTTCCATGTTATTCTTCCGGGGTGTAACTAATGAATCTCAAATGTAATCATCCAAATTGGAAGACTCCAATGTACAGTTCCACAAATCTGCCGCATCTAAGAGGCAACATACAGATTGCAAAAACCCTCCCGAAGTTGAACAGCAAAAGCCCCTGAAAAAAGGTCGGTGGAAGACCTTCGCCTTTCCTATTGGATTTCGGCAACTATTTTTAGGGGCGTTTGCTGTTAAACTTCGGGGGGGGTAATGACAAGAAATCCACCAAAAGTCAGACTATACCAGGATCATAGTAAAGGAGTGCACCCCAGAAATCTAAGATAGATACCAAAAATGGCCATATTTCAAAGTAGTCCCCTTTTCCAAACCATAATTTTGCGTATCAATGTTAGTTTTTGGGGTGTAAACCACTAGAATCTTCTGATTTGAAAGGTGCCCCCCTGTCCAACCACAAGCCAACGGGACGGCTGCACAAACAGGAGCCTTAATGGGTTTCCTCTCAGCCTGTGCTTTGACTTCTTCTTCCTGTACAAGACATAATGAAAAATTGGCACAAAGACCACAGGAAGGTGTTACTTGGATGGTTTCCTTTTCAATGATGCAATATCATATCATATCATATCATATCATAATCATAATCATAATCATAATCATAATCACAAAAAAAAATCATATCATTTCACATCATTTCATATCATATCATAACCTCATACATACTTTTTGAATATACCCCAAGGACCCGATAAGAGAAAGTGAAGGTTTACAGGGATCCGCAAACCTTAAAAAGGAAAAATCCTGTGACTGGCATGCTGTGTGGGGGGTGAACCCAATATATAATGATATGTTTGGTTTCAACTGCACGTCTAAAAATTCCTCAAACACCTTCATCAAATACTACTATTGGCAACCTAAAAATCAAGACACATCATGGAAACCAAAGGGTACACCCCCCCATGGCAAGCCCCCAAGAAAGAAGGCCATGTTAGGCTAGTTGGTGGTTTCAAACACTTTGAAAAACATGAGTCAAATTGGGAATCTTCCCCAAGTAGGGTTGAAAATAACAAGTATTTGAAACCACCACCTAGTAAGGGATTGTTAAGCCCACCATCATTCCCTAAAAAGGCCTTTTTTTACTTTCCTGGCCCCCGGGTTTTGGGTGGCCTTTTCCGAAGGATTTCTGCCCCCTTTGGGTGCCCCAAGGAGGTTGCGGAAACCAAAGTCATGAAAGCTTGGTTAGAAGATGACTGGTTGGTGGTTGAGTTTCAACCCATCTGAAAAAAATGCGCAACGTCAAATTGGGTTGGAAATCTTCCCCAAGTAACTAGTCCATGGCTTATAAATGGTGGTGATCCTAACTACTTACATCCACTGGGATGATACCCAAGTATTGGGTTGAAAGTTTGGTGAGCAGATGATTTTCCTGTTCCTTTTGTGAAAAATTATCTGGTCAACCACGCTCTCCAGGTGAGGACAATTTTTCCCAATCCTTTCCAGAAAAAACTTCTCACAAAAAATCACCACCCGAATTTCTTAAAATGGAAATCACCAGGTTTACTCAATGGCTGTTTCCGAAAATGGTGCGTTTTCCCCCCAAATCATGCCATTTTACAGTAGTAGGGCCATAGGGTTTTCCATGTAAACCATCCATTTTTGGGGTACTTGTACCACCATTTTAGGAAACACCCAAAGGGTGAATTTTCTGATTGCTTCAAAATCCCCAAGCTCTAAAAGCCCATCTTTGGGGGATTTTTTTTCCAATTCCACCAACTAACAACTACTTGTCGATGGAAGAAGCTGTTGGGTTCCCACAAAAAAACCATAATACACCCCTAAAAAACGAACGAATGACAACAGAGAAATCCAACCATGAATGAAGATGTACCTCCGCCAAAACATGGTGATTTTCCAGCTAGTCATGTTAGTTTTCGGGGGTGTAAATGGGTAGATGGTCTTCAGTGCATTGCTTACATGTTTCTTTTTTTCCAAAAATGTTGAAAAACCCAGTTTTGATCACAATATCTCTTGACCATTTTTTTTTGCAAATGAGAGATGCAACTCAAACCTTCTAGTGGGCCCCCACCAGTTATAAGTCAGGGTAATAACTCCACTTAGAGATGAGAACCCCAGTTACCCATGAAAATTTTTGGCCACTTACACGGGCCCCGTAACTCCAATTTAAACTTAAACGGCGTTGGGACCAATCTTGTTTGAACGTATATATATATATATATATGGGGGTTTCCAAAAATAGTGGCACCCCAAAATGGATGGTTTATAATGGAAAACCCTATTAAAATGGATGATTTAGGGGTACCCCTATTTTCGGAAACAGCCATATGGTAAGTACTACGACTTGGAGGATCATCCCATGACGGACGTAAGTGGCTAAGCATTAATTAGTTTTCGCCCCCCGATTCCTGGGGTTGTGGGACGAGCCCTTCCGAACTTGCAAAATGGGTGATACTATATAAATACTGGATCTACCTGGGAGCCGATAATCCTCCAGTCGTGGCAGTTTCAAATATTATGAACAAACTCCCTGAAAACCCAACAGTTCTCGGATTCCAAAACAGCCTTACTATAAATGGGGGTTACCCCCACGAGTTACGAGTCTTGGGATGATCCTGCAAGTACCCATCTGGTTGGTGGTTTCAACCCCTTTGAAAAATGAAAATGTCAAACATGGGAATCTTCCCCAATCTTCGGGGTGAAAATCAAAAACATTTGAGTTGCCACCAGCTAGCCACCCATCCCATTGAACCTTGTCTGGAAGTTCGGTCACCGGCCTCGTTGGAGTTGGAGTCTTTGGACGGCTGAGGCAAAGGCCGTCTGCCAAGCCATGTGAGCCATGAAAAAAATTTGGAAGTTAAGGCCAACATACTTTTGGTCTGATCTGAAAAACCTGCTAGTCTAAGGCCTGCAGATTGCATGCTCCAAATCTAGTAGTGTTCGTCCTTTGAAAAAAGCCACTTTCCGCAGCCGCTTCACAACATGGTTGCGGCTGAACGTTCAACATCAGCAAGACGTAATCTGAAAAACTTGATGTTAAATTCACACATCGTTGAACAGAACTTGTAGGTAAAAGCAACTGCGAGAAGAACTGCGTTTCTTTTTCCGAAAACATGTTTCATCATCACAGTTTGCATAGCCAATATCAATATCTGTATACATATTCCTCATTAGGAACCCAAACAAAACAGCTAGCTGACCTGTCTGCACCCTTCCCAATCCACTAGGTTAGCCGCACGTCGTCAGCATGGTCCTTTCCTTCGCAGGTAAAGGTCCAAGTTCATCGGCGGCCGCCTCAACAAATGGCACGTTTCGTCTACCCCCGCGAAGAAATAGCTGGCCTTGAAGGATGAGGATTCCTACCATCATCCCCTACCAGGATGTCCCAGGAAGTAAGGATCAATGGTTTGTAACCTACTCATAAATGGGATATATTAGGCTTATAACTCACTTACTAATCGTTTACCAGCTTCCGGGGGGACATCCAAGTAGTAAGGCCTTTTTTTTTCCGGAAGGATTTATTTGCAGATGATTCATTTCCCGAATTGGAGTCGTCTTCCTGTTGTTTGGCTGTGGCTCCAGTTCTCCAATTCAGAAATTCGAACGGTGTTTCAGGAATGAAGAAATCAACTGGGCGTTTCTTTGTTCCTCTTCTCAATGCAGATTCCCACAAAAAAATACCAAAAAAGCAATCAGATTCAGCAATATGAAACACCTTTGCATTGCTGCATTTTGCTCCGTGTTTCTTCAATCCCAAGAATTTAGCCTGCAGGAAACTAAATACATCTCCCACCAAAACGGGAAAGATTCGGAAACATCTCTCTCGAAAGTGCCTGGCTTAAAGCCTTGAAGGTAGGGGATATGTGAATCGTTCCCTGGAGGATTAGTATATGGATGTTTCCAAAAATAGCGGTACCCCCAAATCATCCATTTAAATAGGGTTTTCCATATGTTTTCCATTTTGAACCATCCATTTTGGGGTACCAGCATTTTAGGAAACCCCCTATATGATTCTGTTTCATCTGTATGATCCTTTTTGCTATGGGAAGTTAACGGCCTCTAACTTGGGACAGCTTCCAAAAACGTCACGCCCTTTTGAAGGCTTCCATTTTTGAGAAAGGATTTTTGAGGTTTAAACAAAAGTAGCCACCTTTAAGTAGCAGACTTTTCTCACAAAACAGTCAACAAAAAGAAGCTCTGTTTCAAACCGGGCTTTTGTTTCAAACAAAAAATAGAGCTTTGTTTCACAAAACAGTCATCAAACCAAAAGAAACACCAAAAGAAACTCATCAACCAAAGAAACCAGTTTGAAAATAGAGCTTTGTTTCACAAAACAGTCATCAAACCAAAAGAAACACCAAAAGAAACTCATCAACCAAAGAAACCAGTTTGAAAATAGAGCTTTGTTTCAAACCGGGAGGGGTCGAAAAAAAAACACTCCTGAGAGTCATTTTTGATGTCGCCGTTCACCTTTCTCAACTATCCATGGTTTATTCATTTCTTTTATCTACACACCTGGAAATTGAATGAACATGGATGGATATCAAATTTGGTGAGCCTTGTAAAAGAGGTATCTTTTGGCTTCAAACGGTGGCGTCATTTTGGTGAAATTTCGGGATGTGAACATGTTTTTCCGGGGATAGTTCCTGGTGAATTTGTGCAACATTTATCACTATCCCCATAGGATTCATGTGACTGGTAACCATTAAAAACTCCTGCACATTCCATTTTGTATTCGTTGTAGTTCAGGATCGCTATATATGATGTATACTGTACTTATAGAATAACCCATACCTACATTTACCGGGACTGGTATATTTACCTACATTTACCATACAAATCAACCATTCATGTGGGTAAATATAACAATCATCCCATGGATGCCCATGTCAACCATGTCCCCGGTGGGAAAGTCACCTCCTCTACACGGCTGGGTGGCGTGAAGCTTGCCTGTGGATGTGACTGTCGTGAGACTGGAAGTAATTTAGGGTGGATTTTGTGGATCATAGTGGCGGGTCCCAAAAAAGGGGGTTGTTTGTTGGTTGTTTGGTTGGCTTGTTTGTTTGGCTTGTTTGGTTGTTTGTTTGGTTTGTTTGTTCCTAGTTGTTGGTTTCAACCCATTTGAAAAATATCAGTCGAACTGGATCAATTTCCCCGGGTAGGAGTTAAAAAACATGCTTGAAACCACCAACCAGATATACTGTGAGGTATCTTGATATAAAGAACCGCATGAAAGCGCCAGTAACTTTCTATTAAGAACATCATGGAGTTCTTTTTTGATATGCACCTTTTGGACTGAATTCAATGTATTCTACCTTGGAATCATGCCTTCCATGTGTATAGGCAAAAGGCAAACCTTGGGTCGCTACTGAAGGTTTACTAGTTGGTGGTTGAACCAACCCATTTAGAAAATATGCTCGTCAAATTGGATCATTTCCCCAAATAGGCGTGGAAATCAAAAATATTTGAAATCACTTACTAGGTATAATTCGTAGTATTTTTTAAAATCTACATTCCCACTGGAGTCAAAATGTCTCTCGGCGACACCAGTCCTGGGTCTTGGGTATAAGGTTTTGAGGGACTACCTAAGACTTGCTATTAACATCTATCTATATGTTGGAGGTTTTTCAAGCAAAAAACGTTACATGCCCCCCTGAAAATAGGCCTTCCCAACACAAAAAAATAGTCTTCCAACAATTCCATATTCAGGTGGGAACTTGCTGTTGGTCTTTCTGTTATGTTAGTTTCAGGGAGTGTAGCAGGTACCGACCCATGTGTCAATCCACTCACCTACTGTTCCGCCACCCATCTCATCACTTTCCATTGCGCCTGCTGTACCTCAACCAACTCACCTTCGGCAACCTCACAGGAAGGAACTGTGTAACACGATTCTCTGTAATTATGCCTGGTCCACCCATCCCCCCCTAAGTTTGATAAGGCCTTATCAAGGGAAACCAACGGTTAATAAGCCCGGGGGGACGGTACGTTAAGGGGGGTAGGGTTGGTTGACCAGTGATGATGTAAACCCCGGAAGGCTCGAAAAGAAATGATTAGTTGGTGGTTGAACCAACCCTCGTTGAAAAATATCAAGGGGATCATGAAACCAAATAATTAAGGTATGAAAAAACATATTTCAATTTGCACCACCTAGAGATGAGGTATTAAAGAAAACACATCTCTCATTGGGCCTTATAAGTGTACCTTCATAGAAAAAATCACGGCTGGTGAAAGAAACAGCTGTGTCATTCCCACTCCACAAGATGGGCACCGGATCTAGTTCCCATACCATCCGTGGGACTGGTATATCTACCTACACTTGGTTGTTTTTTAATGGTAGAATATGGTAAATGTAGGTATATATAGTTATATAGGTTTATAAATATACCATACATGGATAGTATGGGGTTATAAATGGAGTTTTAATCCCTGTAAATAACATTATAAAGGGGCAAATGGAGATAGAACCCTGCCCTACTTATACGGGCTATAACACCCATTTACAACTGGTAGGGCCCGCGGTGTATGTATTGGAATATTTGGTACATTTACACCCCAATTTTTTCTACATTTCGTGAAAAAAAATACCTTTTCTGTTTGCTTTGAAAAGACGTATCTCCTTTCAAAGATGGATATGTTAGGTATCTAACTATGTTAAATTTCAGGGGTGTATACCATAAATCAATCTTTACGTCAGGTGTATGAGTATCCATAAATTTAAGCCAACCATTTGAAGGCAAATACCTTTGCACCAATGACTGTCATTCCTAAACCTGAATTAAAGGTATTTTGGGAGAATACCCCTACTGTTGATGGTTCAGAAATCCCAAACAACCACCGTTTGGATGTATCCCAAAACCCCTGTAATTAATCGGATAAACTGCCAACCTCAACTGGCGAACGTAGGATTTCTGAACCATCAACAGAATTAAACCCACCATTTGGGGTGACCAACCGGCTGATTTGGTGGCCTCTAATTTGCCCAGAGATTTTTTCTCCCGTCCCACTGCCGCGGCAGATCTAAGATTGAGACCAGGGTATAATCCTCCAGCTTGGGCACTGAAGGAATTTCTAAACCTCAACGTCGTGATGAAAAATCACAACCTTCGAAACTCTTCCCAATCTCAACCCATAGGATCCATGGGACGGGTATATTTACCTACATGAACCCATAAAAATCAACCAAATGTAGGTAAATATACCATACATGGATCCTATGCGCAAAGGAATCATACTCTTGATGGAAAAAATATCCTGCACCATCTGGGATGTATAAAACCCTTTAAATAATGTTTAAATAATTTATTTACCATATCAACTGGTGCAGGATTTTTTCCAGATCCATGGTATGTAAAAACCTAGATTTAGTGGTGGTAAATGATACATGTACCTGGAAAACAGCCGTTGCTGTTAATTTCCAATCAACTTATTTTACCCCTAAAAAAAACCAGCAATCCAGTTGCCTTTCAAAACAAAATGGTAGAATTTCCTAGGTTTTTTCCAGGTCCATGGGATTTTTTGTTGGCCATGTGTTTGTTGGTATCCAAACTTCGGAACTTCCACGGTTTGGGCCCCGGGCGTTCGACACGTGAAGGAGCGGTGGTGCTTCCCTCCGGAGCGATTTCGTAGAGGATGAAGTAGGCATCCTCCCGGCTAGAACGGAATCACCAAGATGGGTTCCCACTTGGATGTCCCGGGATGGAAGTGGATGGGATCAAAGGTGATCGGAGTATATGTGGGTTAGTTATGTCATATGTAGGTGAGTTATGTCAGGCCCAATATATCCCAAACTTTTTCCCAACCTTCCTGGGACATCCAAGCAAACCGATTGTTATTTCAGTTCGCTCAGTGACACGCAGGGCCCGAATTAGCCATGGCCCTATTAAGAGATCAACGTGATATAACATGATGGTTTTCAGAAATCTAGCAAACCAGTTGATATATAGAAAACATCCCAGTTTTCATAGGGTTGTATTATTATATTATATCCATCCAAGCTACTTAGCCGATACTGTTGATATATGTTAATGGTTCAAAGAACCAACCACACACTGAAGGGTGGTAGCTTATCCCATTATTTGCGGTCCTTCGGTTTTCATTATATATGAAGTCCCAAGGTGGTGATTGCCTTACCAGACTTTTCTTCACCATCAAACACTACAATCGCTCAACAAACATCTAATCATATCTTGGGTTGCTTTGCTTACCAGCATAGGGTGATGTATATATTCTGGTGGTCACTATTACTTGGAAGGGGGACAACCCAAATCATATCTAATCTATCTCACTTCTTAAACTCCCTACTTTCCCCAACAAAAGAATTGAAGCAACAACAATGAACTATCAACAATTATCAATCAATAACAAGTTCTTGTGTTGTTTTCCCCCACCAAACAGTTCTTCCAACATACAGTTGTTATTCACTCAAAGTCATCTAAAAAATGACCCCGTGCCTCGCTAATGCGTTGAAGATCCACTGCAGGAAAAGGCCTGCAGTGATCGAAGATGGATCGGAGCAACCAAGAAAATCTCAGGGTTAGGGTGATCGCTGTTGCTTCCAAAACGTCTGGTTTCGAAAAGGTTAGTGTGTTTTTGGTTGTCAACCAAAAAAATAGTTGGTGGTCGAACCAACCCCTTTAAAAAAATATGCTGGTCAAATTGGACCATTTCCCCAAATAGGCATCAAAAATAAACACATATTTGAAGTTTCACCACCTAGAAAAAAGGTGACAGACTCTCTGTTTGTTGGATCGATAATTAAAAAAACTTAGAAAAAATAAAAAAAACAGAAAATCCACAAAGTCCAAGTCAATGAAAGGCCACTTGGAGGATCATCCCAGCACGGACGCAAGAGGATAATAACCATGGTGATCGTTTTCGTCCCCTAAGGATCGGGTTGTGGGACCCCCTTCCAAGTGGTGCTATAAATGGGGGGTGATCCTAACGATCCTTACATCTGGGATGATCCTCCAAGTATACACTTCCTAAAACTAATAGCGAGTCTACCCGTGAAAAGAGACCATCTCGGAATCCAATTCCTAGTCTTCCACTTCCAACCATCAGTTTTTCCGGAGGTAAACTGGCTCTTAGTTTCAGGAAGACTAAGTCTCATTTTCATAACAAAAATAGTGGTACCCTTAGTACCCTTGGGATGGTACCCTTAATACACCTTACATGGTAGGTATTTATGTATTTCCATGGAAACTTTGTCCCGATCTCAGAAGAGCTGATCATACAATGCTGCAATCAATGACTAGTTAGTGGTTTCAACCAACCCCATTTGAAAAATATGCTCGTCAAATTGGATCATTTTCCCAGGTTAGGGGTGAACATAAAAAATAATTGAAACCACCATCTATAGATGATGTGGCTACTGGACACGTCACAATCACACTTGACGTTTTTGAGAAAGAAGATGTTGGGATTTGATGTCGAACATCCTGGACTTCACACGCATCACAATCCTCAGACTACCCTCCCTGAAACTAACAGCTTGCCCCCTGAAAATAGGCCATTCCAAAAGGAAAGGATCGTCTTTGTCTAGGATACCAAAACCGTAAACCTTCCAGCTTATCTTAAGTCAAACATCTTGAGATGCTGCAATACTGGGATGTCCTGCTGGTACTTAGGATCAATGGATTGGTTTCACCCCTATATAAATTGGTTGTAAGTCCTATAAGTAGGTGAAATAAACCAACTTGCTAACTAGTTACTAACTTCCATGGACACCCTACTAGTCATGTCTCTTTCACCAATGAAACGTTCCCTTCCGGACACCCATCGATGGCAAGGAGTGCGTTTTTTGTCAACAGGAATTAAATCCTGCCAAGTGGATTCCTACCGTTGGCAATAGCCATAAGTGCCAAATGTGCCAAGATGTGGCCTCTCAAGTCTCAAAAAAACCAACCAACCCCCCTAGGGTACCGGGCAATGAAAAGGGTGCCTTGTTATAATCCTGAGGGGGGACTGGGCATTGGATACAACCAGTATACCACCGAGGTGGAACAATGAGAATCGATACTCCCTTATCGAATCCTGACCCCTCAAAAATGGCGTCATTTTGAGGACCTAAACACACCCCTGCGTCATACAGGTTCATTCACCCGAAACCATTGGAAGGTCCTTGTGGATTCTTGGGCTTGTTTTCTTGAGAATATGATCATTTGTGATATTTTGTGATGATCGATATCACCATTATTCATTTATTTATGAGAGTATTAATGAATATCAACCTGGAATCAACCTTACAATTATAATTGTAATTATGACTAACTATATGATCTCATACCGTCTCAACTGTCGCCTCCGAAAAAGCAAAAACAAATAAGGAAACAAGAAAAAACATCCCAGAACCGCATCATTAGCTGCACGTCAAAAGGATGCGAAACACTTTTTCACGGGCTGGAGGGATGTAGCCTCAGCCTAATTTTTTCCTCTTCTACAAGTACGTGCCCGTTTTTGAATATCTTTCTGGTTGATGGCTTCAACCCCTTTGAAAAATATTAGTCAAAATGGGAATCTTCCCCAATTTTCGGGGTGAAAATAAAAACTATTTGAAACCACCACCTAGCTTTTCCAGTAAGTCCAAAAACCAAACTTTGCGCATTTTTAGGATTGGGAATCCTTGCTTCATGGATCATCCTAAAGACCGGCCAATTTGTTTGGTCTTGGAATTCCAGGGATTTTTGCTTATGCTGGCATAAACTGCCCTTTTTAAGCAAACCGTCTGGGGTTTCCACGTACTTGGTGTAGTGCCTCAAGGAAGCCCAAAACAACGAAGCAAAGGAGAATCTGGACAGATACCGAATATATCATCGAATGATATCATTGAACCAACCTGAAACATGATATATAAAAACATGATCAAAACAAACCATTATCATTAGATTCCAAAAACAAAAAAAACAACCACAACTCCTCTGCCATAAGTTCAAGTGGTTTTCATTTATTTTCTGAAAGTTTTCACCAACTTTATGACTTTGAGTCTGCGGAAAAAAAGAGCCAAAAAACGAATCTCCCCACTTGGATTTGGGTAACAATGCTTGGAACAAGTACATAATATCATCCGAAAAAAGGTGGTTTTTTCATGAGTGAAAAATGGTGATTTACCTTCGTTTTCCAAGAACGATTCATCACCTTAAACAAATCCAAGCCTAAGCTTGACATGGAACCTAAAACATGATTTTCCAAGCTCAGGACATTCCTCCTCCGGAAAGTGCCAGTGAATCAGATTCCATGTTTCAACTTCTTTTGGAGGATAATCCTCCCTAAAACTAACTTTTTGCTGCTGAAAAATGGTGCTTGGGAAACTGTCTTTTTGAACAAAAGGCCATAAAAGGCCTATTTTCGGTGGTTCAAAAAGCAAACGGAACCTCCTACTGAAACTGTAATAATCCGGTCATAAACTGTTGCTTGGGATCAAATGGAAAAGTTGGGTACCCTTAGGAGAGTACCTGACATATATACCAACATATACCACCAATATATGGATTGTACTGATGGTTGTATAGGGCAATATGGGGCATCATTTGGGGGAGAACTGCTCGGGGAACCCTCCCTTTGATGGCAAGGGGTCCACACACCCAACATATATCCCATACTATCCATGTGACTGGTATATTTACCAACATTTGGTTGATTTTTTATGGTAAATGTAGGGACCGGTCCCATGGATTGTTTGGGTATTGATGAACCAAGTTACAAATGTTTGTCGATGCGCTTTTCCCAGCCACGATTGTCTGCATCCACGTGGACCTTGGAAGGAATCTGAGGTATTGAATCAACTACCGGAAGAACCCCAAAAACTAGTTGGTGGTTTCAACCCGATTGAAAAATATTAGTCGAATTGGGAATCTTCCCCAAATAGGGGTGAACATAAAAAATATTTGAAACCACCACCTAGTTTTGGATTTGTCGGGTTCTACTTGGAGGATCATCCCATGACGGACGTAAGTGGTTCATAACCATGGTTAGTTTTCGTCCCCCGACTGGGTTTATTCCCCTTCCAAATGGCCTTTCCATGGCTTATAAATGGAGGTTACTAACTACTTGCCGTACTTAAGAAAGCCGCGGCTTTTTTTTGGGTGAATTGAGGGTAAAAAACCCTGGGTTTTTTGACCTACGATTTCACAGGTTCAAGGTTCTTTTGGTAGTAGATTGTTTGATTTAAACAAAATGCTTGGAAAGAAGAGTGAAGCAACAAACATATTCCTCCAAAGTACGGGGTCATATTTTCATGATTTGGTACCATATTTACCATGGTATTTACAGCATCAAACAATCACCTTAAAAACAAATCCCAAGGTTCTGAGTTTCCGGTGGGGGGGGGAAACAAAATCAAGGATTTCCATGTTCAAATGGCTGCCAGGGGTCACCTTCTGGGGTCACAAATGGGATCTCAGTTGGATGGCAACCAGAAATCCGGCGAGAAAAACCCACCGTTTGGATGTATCCCAAACCTTCTAAATGGGGATTTCCTAAAATGGTGGGTTTCCCCAACAACCATTGGTTTTCCTACTAAAAATGAGCATTTTGGGGGTGTGAAATGGGGGTACCACCATTTAAGGAAACACCCAAATCATGGGATAAAGTACCGTTCCCTCAACTGGTGGATGCGGGCTTCTTTCCATCAACAGTATCCTTCCCATTCAAATCCGCTCTCTTTCAAGGGCAGTGTCCAGTCATTTCAACTCGAGTGGTGCCAGAGACATCATGCAGTGGACCCCGGGTCCGGTGAAGAAAGATTGATTAAAAAAATCCAAGGCTGAATATACAGTATTTTGTAGTTGAATCATGTTACTGTTGAATCACCCCTTAAAAACATATGCTTCATATGTTTTAAATTGGATCATTTCTGCAATTTTCGGGCTTAGAAATAAAAGGATTTAGTTCAGAGACATCTTGCTTTAATTGTGGTGAAATCAAAGGTGTGCGCTGTATCAGCGTCTGGTGTTTGACGACACCTTTTTGTTGAAGATCCCTTAGTTGAAGGAGAACCTCATATTAATTAGATATGTTTCACTGTATCACTTCATGATTCATTTTGATTAAGATGCATCACTGGAAAAATCCTGCATCATTGGATTAGACAGAATTTTGCGAACATTGTCCGGTTTGGGGTTGACATCTCTGGCAGTTTACACAGCAGCTAGGCGTCTCAAACACTCGTCATTTGAGTGTCGCAGAACCTCCCATCGCGAGCTATCGAGCAGATCGAGCCATGACTATCAAAGGGGAATTTGTTCAAAGGATTTTTTAATGGCTAGTCAACCTACCCCCAACCTTAAGGTAACCCCCCCCTTGAAATAAAGCCCTTCTTAAGGGCTTATCAACCACTGGTTTCCCTGAAAAAAAGGCCGGCTATTACACCCTTATTAAAGCCTTACATTTTTGAGGGGGGCATACGTTAAGCCATGATTTCAGTTTCTGGAAACTTCCAATGACAATCATATTGTTCAACCATCCCCCAACACTGACAATAGGCGGAACCCCAACAGAACAGTATAGGATCATCTCTGAACCGCCATTTTGCCAAGGGTATATATGAATTTACGGGAGAGATGTCCTACATCGTTCAGCTTTTGAGAAGAGGAACGGGGTCCCTTGTGGGGGATGTTTTCCATCTAAGATAGGGGATTGCAGTCCTAAAATTCCCATGGTTTTCTTGTCGGGTGGTTGAGCTCGCCACCCATCTGAAAGTCTGCGTGACCGTGATATTGGACCAAAAATCCCCCAAGGATCGAATTTGTTCAATAAAAAATATTTGAGTTGCCACCACCGGACCTAGGATGTCCCAGGAAGTTAGGATCAATGGTTGGTAAATGGGTTGTAACATACTTATAAATGGGATATGAATGGGTTATAACCCACTTACTAACCTTTGACTAACTTCCTGGGGACATCCTAGTAGGAATCAGGTATGAAATCAACTGTGTATTGTAAAAACCCATGGTGCGGAAATTCACCTTTTCAAAAATTTGGTCCCAATTTGGGCAGAAAGTGGAAACATCTTCTAGAAGATCCAGGTTTTTTTTCGGCGTTTACAAGAAAAAAATGTCAGAATGCTGCTTGTTTCAACCAATGGTTAATTGTTGGTTTGGGTTGGTTGGGATTCTAAGGGTGCCCTGAAGTAACAATCCCTTTCATAGGGGGATCCCAGGAATCCAAACCACCGGGCCCCAAACCACCCCTGAAAACTAACATGATTGATCTTGACAAAAATACAATGCTATAGCAGAAAGCAATAAGTCCTTCAACACATGTCACCTTCGTTTAAGTTTAGGGTATTCATTTCCTCCACTGATTCTGGGTTGCAGAAAAGGATCATAAATTAATAGGTGACTCTGCATCATTGATGGATTCAAGGCTGAAATAGTATCAAATGTAGTGTATACTTGAAAGTTAAACAGTGGAAATCATGGATATTCATGGACTATATAGAATCTGAAGTAAAGTCTTACATGACATATTTTCAAGATACAGTAGATGTCTTCACTACAACACAATTCTATAGTCACACTCACACATTCATCGTGCAGCCAGCTGGGCAAGCACGATGACCGCCACCGCGGTGGGGTCGGGCTGCCAAGCGCAAGTCGCATGAGACTTCGAACCGTTCGTCGTGAGAGATCACTTCGTATCGACTCACGGGTCGTGTGTGAATGAATTCAATTCAGCTCTCCCTCAAGTCTTCAGAAAAGATTCCTTAGCGAATTTTTTGGGGCGGAGAAAAACAATCCTCACAAACTGAAGAATAATTGGAGGTTTGATATGTTGATCTCCGTCCCACATCAGATTGGATGTAATACTTGTTCCATCCCATAGGATCCACGTATGGTATATTTACCTAGTTGATTTTTTATTGTAAATGTAGGTAAATAAACCATACATGGATCCTATGGGCATTAACTATTGGGAAACTAGAAAGGATTCACATATTCCTGTTTGACTATTCAAATTAGCTCGCGACCTCACACGACCTGGGCCCCAAAATAAAGCTGAGGAAGGGAATTTCCCTTATTTCATGGAAATCTAGGTCCAGGTTGGTGAAATTTGAAATATTGTAAGTTGGCCAGATTCATATTATATAGACATATCCTCTTAATATTTACCATATTTACCGTAAGTACCTATATAGTCTATGTAGCCTACAGCATACACACTTCCACGTCGTATTGTGAGTAAATCAATTTGGGTGCATCCCTCTCCCACCACAAGAATGTTTCTCGAAGATGATCACCCTAAGAATCCGTTTGTATGTCCCATCGGTTCCATGGCTTCCAATAAATAACACTATTTTTTCACTAAATAACACAGGCTTTGGTGAAGCCTCACTGCCCTTGTCTGCCCAAATCCTCAAACCATTTCCTGAATAGATCCTCCGGTTCAGTATGGCTGGATATGTGAAAAAACATCATTTCTGGACAATCTACCCTTTCCTGGGTGTTCATAGACCTTACTGACTAATAACAGTCACAATACAGCAGAGTAGGGATGTAAGGTGTCCATCTCATAAGAGGGGCCGTGTTAACCTTCGAACGTGTAGGATTTGGACTCGTTGGGATCATTGAAGTGTGTTTTCTTTTCGCATGTTTAACAAAACATGTGCTTCATCCCCTTAGAAAACCAACAGCAACAACAACAACAACAACAACAACACTGCGGTTGCTTTACAAACAAATATCTTCGCAAACATGGTGCTTTCTCCTTTCAATGTACTTGAATCACCCACATGCTCCCATTATCATTACAACATCCTTCACGCCATCTTCCCCTCCTCCCAGCCCCTTATATGCGTTTGCGATTTTACATTGAAAAGACACCTGCCAAAACAGCATCCTTTTACTTCCCATGAATTGGAAACCCCCAGCCCCCATCAATCCACTTATGTCCAGTTGCCTCAACAAAAACTATGGTACCTCAAATTGGTTCAATTGCTCTGGGTTTTAGGTAGGCTAACAAAAAAGGTAAGCTATCACATGGGTTTCTGTCGCAGTTGCATTCTGAAGAGGTATTTCGTGGCAATGTATTGTCCCATGCCGAAATTATTTGAAACAAGTTGTTCCGCCCGATAAAAATTGGACTCGGCAAGATTTCCATCGTTGCTGCGCTGCATTGGGCGTGTCTTGATAGTAATGCCCCGGCCAGCTTCTTCGGCACCCCATAAACGCCTGCCTAAGCAGCCGACACATCTTTCTATACCCGCTCTGGGTCTCACTTCTGTCTCCTGAGGCCCTGACGAAGTACGAGTGCACGTAGCATGCAGGGCCATGCAGGGGTGACTGATACGGCGTGGTCGGCAGTGCTTTTTCAAATCCCAGCAGGTCTTGTCACCAAAGCCACCGTATCCTGACCCGCTGCAGCGCCCGGCAAGATTTCCCCCACAGAGGGTTCCATCGGGCGGTGGCGCTGCGGGGACCTCAGATGGTAGCAAACGTCGAAGACACGTCAAAACAATTGTGAATGTTTGAACGTGCCATGGTGCACGTGCCTGGCTCCGGGCGCCAGGGGCTTTGCAGCCCTTGCCCCCGGTCGCCGCGCCGGCGCTGTGGTCGGTTGCAGCGGGACCTGAACAGAATCCAAGTAAGAGTGGAACTTTTTGCCCGCGTCTGTGTATTCCTGCTTCCCCGCGCCCGCCACGGTGTCGGGGAACATTGCCTCCTTACTGGACCAAAAGATGGTGTCTTTGGAACATGCAGTTTGAAGCTTTTGTCCATACTTTTCTGTTGGGGCATACACTGTGGGCGAAGGAGGGACTGGCACAGGGCTGCCCGCCTGGCTGGCCTCAAGTTCGGATGCTTGTTGAAAGACTCTGCAAGAGACTGGGAGCTCTCGAGGACACTGGGCGCTCTACCGCCTCTGTCGGAGTTAGCACTTCCTGGAGAGGTATATATATATATATATACATGTTCAGATGCCAGTGTATCGGTCTCAAGTTCCGATGATTCTTGAAAAAGTCTGGAAGAGACGGGGAGCTCTCGAGGACACTGGGTGCTCTACCGCCTCTGTCGGAGTTTGCACTTCCTGGAGAGGTACATGTTACATATACATGTTGAGATGCCAGAGAGTCGGTGGGGCTGAGGGCATGTCAACCGGCTCGATATAAGTCAGGTTAAAGCTGAAAGCTATATCACTTGCGGATATATGTTATTCCGGCCTCCGGAAAAGTTGCCTCCTCCAGGACTGGAGTTGGCGTCGCGTATACGGAAGCCAGGCTTCACGGGTCGACCATTCAATTCTGACGGCTTGCGGCATTCTAAGCCCCTCACAACCTCCGTATCCACCTTGCATGGAATATATTCATCTGGAAAGCAAAATGGCGAAGGTGTCGCATCGAATTTCACCGGGGCGTGGGCCATTGTCGGCGAAAAGGCCTCGTGCAAATGGCATTCGGTATCGAGAAATCATTTTTTAGTTTCTGCTGTGCACGTTGTAAGACATTCCCGCCTCTTGCGAAGGCGCGGCCTGGGCATGGAAGGAACTTTGAATGATATACGAATGTACAGTAAGGTGATCCTTCTGCCCACGCAAAGTCCTCATGTGTGTTGTGCTCGGAGGCCCCCACGATTTCAGTTGCACTAACGGTTAACGAGGTTACCTCAGCGCGTATATCAATGTCAAAACACATGTTCAGAAATCGGTCATAGCTTGGTTTTTTGAGTGCAGAACTGGGGTCGTCGGTGCATGAGCCTAGTCAGTGTGTCGGAGAACCCTCAATCCTATTCGATCTGGGAAGGGTCGACCGGATTCTCAGGATCACTTCATTTTTGCACCTCTTTGTTGCCTGGTACCTTGAGCAAACTTTTCCAAAAAAAAAACTCGCTGAAATTTCACCGAGCATCGTCTTCTTCATGATGCGCAGAAACTCTTCCTGCCATACGGTTGTCTCACCGAAAATGGTTGGAACTCACCGAAATTCATAGAACACCCGAAACTCTGAAAAGAAACAGTTTGCCATAGAAAATCCCGATTTTTCAACACCATTTCAAATGGTGGATTTTTCAGCCTGCTATATGAGTTGATCCCGGAGTGTCAAATGTCGATTCTGGTTCACACAAGCACCAAGGAAAAACTGAGGTTTGCAGGGAAATAACCATGTCTCCATACCATTGATGGTTCTGAAATCCGGCTAAAAAACGCAGTCAATTTATAGCAAAAAATCCCCACTTTTCACAGGGTTGTTGACATCAAATACCCTCCACAGAAAACTAAGATGACAATAGAACACATAAAACATTTGACTAGTTGGTGGTTTCAGCCCAATTGAAAAATATTAGTCAAAATGGGAATCTTCCCCAAAAAGGGGTGAAAATAAAACATATTCGAAACCACCACCTAGTTGAAAATGTATCTCCTATCAAAAAATGGTGATTTTTCTCCATTGTCATGGAGTCATGTTGAATAACACTTTGAGCCTGAAAAAAACACCTAAGAAAAGGAACATCTTGAAAACACCCTTGACTCTTGAGTTCAAAATCTTCATTTGGATGTAGGCGTTTTGACAAAAACATTAACCAAGTGATTCAAGCCATGACCTTTTTTTTTCTCCTCCTAGTTGGAGGTCACTTAACCTTTGAAGGGGGGGGGTCACGTTTTCATTCTAGGATTCTTAAGGGGGGGGTGTTCAAGGGGAGGGGGTAACATGGGGAACCCTAATTAAGGATTCCTAGAAAAGATTGGGGAACCTTAGGGAACATTAGGAATGATTAAGGGAATCACCCCCCCCCCCCTTAAGAATCCTATTATTTCACCATCCCCACAAAAAAACAGCGTTTTGTACCAACGTTTCGTGGTTCGCTGCCACGTTTCGCCTCGTTCACTTCACCATCACCGTCGCGATCGGCTTCATCGATCATCTCTTGGAGCTCCTCAAGAGTCATGGAGGATTTGTCCAAAGTGACGGGACGTGGCGTATGGAGGATCAAAGGGGTAGGGATCATAGGGAAAATGGTGGGGGCCCCTTGGGGTCGGGGGCCCCTTAATAATCAACCCCAAAAACACACCTTATATCACGTGGGTATTTATTGGGTCCCAATCCCCTTTTAAAGGGCTCCTGGGATCAGTAACTTATGTCACCCCAATATCATGGGAACCTAAGGTACCGTACCCCCCCAAAGCCACGTTTACCTCCAAGAAATAAGGCCCTAAGAAGGCCTTATTAAGGGAAACCAATGGTTAATGGTCCCGAAAAAAAAGGCCTTATTTCCTGGGGCGGGGTGGCATTGGGGGGGTACCCTTAGATTCCCGTGACAATATATCCCATTTAGAACTACTTGGTGGTTTCAACTCGTTTGAAAAAGATGCTCGTCAAATTGGATCATGAAACCCCAGGAAGGAGTGAAAATTAAAAAATATTTGAAACCACCACCTACAGTAGTATCCCATTTATAAGTAGGTTATATTACCAAATTTACTATAAGCATTGATCCTGGTAGAATCTGTGTTAAACATGACCAACAAAAAACCAACCCAACCAAGCTGCAAGACATCCCATCCAAAAAAACCCATCCAGGATTCCCATCCGGTCATTGGGAACAACGTTGGTTAATGACGGGAGATCCCAAAATGTCATGGGTTTATGAAATAATCCCTATATAACTGGGTAGTATTTCATCCCCTATATAACCCCTATGGGGGGTTTCCTAAAATGGTTAATTAGGGGATCCTTAATAATCCCCATAGAATGGGGTAGTATCTCATCCCCAACAAATCCCCTAAACAACCTGTTATTTAACCAGGGTTTTTGTCATTGCTCATGTCTCGAAATTTTCTGCAAATCTCCTCATCCGTCATCCTCTCTCCCAATTCCTGGGCAGATTTCGGTGACGACTCAACTGATGGTTAGGCTCCAACCGAGGGGGTGGTGGAAGGTTTTATTTTTTGGTTGCCCCCCTAAAATGGTGGGTTTACCCAACAACTATTGGTTTTCCTACTAAAATGATCATTTTGGGGTGTTTTGGGGGTACCACCAACATAATATATCTGGTCAACCCAGATTTCCCTGAAATAGCCGGGGTTCCATTTCCCTTACTATTCACCACCATTTGGGGTGAGGGACCCGTGTGAGGTTGCTATAATTTGACCAGATAGAATGCCTAAAGAATCCCCAAGACTGAGGAAATCAAACAACTTACTTAGTAATGCATTTTAAATCTCCACAAAATTCAGGTCATCTGTCATCTGCCCATTGCTATTTTCTTCATAGGTTCAGAGTTCATCTAGTCCGCCAAGATCCACCAAAATGGGCATAATTTACACCGTTGACATGATTGAACTACATGAATAAATGGTTGATGTTGAGTATCCATAGAATCCATGTATGGAATACTTGCCTTTCGCCATTTACCCTTGTTCATGTGGCCATTTTTCACCTAATTAATGTAGGTAAATATACCATAATTACATGGATCCTATGGGTTGCTTGAACAAAAATCCGTGAATTTCAAAAACTTCAACTTTCCGACTTACCTTTTCAAACAAAAAACAACAAAAAACCCTGACTCAAGGTGGTTGGTTACCTTAAGGTCAAAAAAGATGGCTTGCCGATACCCAACAGGTAGGTTAGTAAAAGGGTCCTGAAAAAACCAAGATGTAGGGACTGTGCCAAGCCATCAATTTTTCAATTACTGTAGTACATAGTTTTCTTCCAAGTCTGGACCTTAACAATGACATCTCTGTTGCGCCTTGGCCACGCGCTTGAGATTCTTGAAGGAAATCTTGCCCGTCTCGTCATCATCAAAGAGACGGAAGGCCTTGGTGTGTTGTCCATGATGGCTGAACCCAAACGCATCGGTTGAACGAAGGATGAAACGAGGATAACTACTGGGATGTCCATGATACTTAGTAAATGGACTATAACCCCCTATATAAGTCGGTTGTAAGTCTCATAAGTAGGCTATCAACCACTTATTAACTAGTTACTAGCTTCCATGGACACCCTAGTAGTTGGTGGTTTCAACCCAATTGAAAAATCTTAGTCAAAATGGAACATTTCCCCAGGTGGCGGGTAAAAAAACAAATGTTTCAAACCACAACCTAAACACTGATTACCCTCCTCCGAACGATCACATATCCTCTCTTAGCCGGTACTTTCGAGTCGATGATTTTCCGAACTTCCCTTTCGGTGGGATATGTTAGTTTCCGGGAGGGTAGATTGCCTAGTGGAAGAGCATGAGATGAGTGGTTTTGCGCGTGAAGAGTTAAGTATTAAGCCACCACTTTTTGAATTTCAAAATGAAACATGAACTAAAAATAGATGTGCCTGGAACCTTAAACAACCGTTATTTAATGGATGTTTGGTGAAACAACCATTTCCCAAGCAAAGGTTTGGAATCATCCAACTGAAACAACCGTTTTAAAGTGGATGTTTCGGGTACCAGGTGTGTATGTCAAGTTAATCAAATTACGCTGGAATTACAGAGATGTTCAACAGATTTGAATGTTCAAATAATTTTCTTCGTGCGGTCCAACTTGAGATTATAGACTATTTCAGGATAGTTGTATCTCTTTGTTGCGTCTACCGTGGACCTTTTTTGTTCATACAAAGATATAACAATGCAGGGGTCCATATCATATCTCCTCTGGTAAACCATGTCCAGCGAGGGAACATTGTACATAATTGAACAAAAACCATGCCATGCCATACATATCTTGATTTACCAGAGTGGGTATTGCTGCAATTTAACGAGGAGGTGTCCCGAACTATGACCACACAGTCTGTTAAACTAACATAACTATGGAAACTCCACCATTCTTAATAGGAAAATCAATCTTTAAGTTCAGTACTTGTTACAGCCAGCTATCTTACTTTACTGTAGTATTTTCCATGTTTTTACGGATTTACCCACCCTCTTTCCAAAACGCATACACCCCTGAAAACTAACATGTCCCCTGAAAATCGATGGTTGGAAGATATATTCCCTACTGAAGTGGTCACTTTTTAGGGAACATTCGTCCGTTTTCAGGGGAGTATCCTGTTTACTTCCTATCTCCAAAGGTGTTCAGAATTTCGAATTTCAGAGTTCGGTTCACCTTGAGAATCTCCCTACCTTTGGATGTTTCCGAAAATAGTGGTACCCCCAAATCATCCATTTTAATAGGGTTTTCCATTTACTGGGAGTTTTCTGGGGAGTGTTTTTTGGTCAAAGTCAACCGCCACCTTCAAGATCTCATCTTTGGGGTCGCGGTTCAAGATCTTGTGGGTCATCATCTTCAAGAACTCCTTCAAGACCCGGGCCCCAAGCCAAGCCGATCAAGCCGATCCAGTTAGGGGATGAATATTTACCTCCTATAAATGGTCGAAAATAAATGGGTTTCATTGGGGTGTAGATGGTGTAGTCACCACTAGGAATTTACTATAGGATTTATAACCATAATGAGTTATGTAAACTATAATAACTCACTATAGGATCCTGTTTCACTTGTATAGGAGTTATAATCTCCACTTGGATGTCCCAGGAACTTAGGATCAATGTTTACGATCAATGGGTTATTTCACCTCCAAGTGGGACCGTGATTCGAATCATTGCATCCACAACGATTCACCCGGGAAGGGTTATACAGGGGATGAAATACAGGACCCAGTTATATACCCCATAGCATCCATGAATGGTATACATTTCCCTACATTTTACCATACAAATCAGCGAAATGTAGGGACATATACATGAAATATACCATACATGGATGGTATGGGTAGGGGTTTCAGATTTCCATAATCAAAATTTTGGAAAATACAACGGCCAAGGAAAACTTTCAAAACGTTCTCCAGAAATCTACTCCGCGTTCAATTTGACGAATGAATATCGAAAGTGATGGTTCCTGTGTTTAAATTTCAGGTGAATCAAGAAGAAATTCACGAATCACAATATCAACAATTCCCGCTTTGAAACGGAATCGTAAAAACGCTTGAGATCAATCATGATTTTGTCACATTTTGGTGGTCTCAGAAACATATAGATGGTGTTTTTCATCTGACATGTCTTTTTTGACGGATAAAAAACAACAAAAAGCCAATAAGGTCATAACACATCTGAATGAATCGCCAAAATTCGGGACTACTGGGATGTTCATGGGAAGTTAGTGACTAGTTAGTAAGTTGGTTTATAACCTACTTATGGGACTTACAACCAACTCAAATAGGGGATGTCAGTGATTTATATCAGCTCAAAAGTAAGGACTCTTTCAAGCATCTTTCATGGCTGTGGTGACAGAGGCCCTGCGAACATTTACTCCCCTGAAATTTAACATGGAACCTGAAAATGGAGGTTTGGTTCAGATGATTTTCCTTTTCAGTTGGGTGCTTTTTAGGTTCCATGTTAAATTTCAGGGGTGTATTCATCACTCCTCATAACCAATGGTTCCAGAGCCGTCATCCTTGGGAAACAAATGGCGATTCTGTGCGAATCAACTGCTGTTGCGATTCCCTTTGCGACCTACTAGGGTGTCCATGGAAGTTAGGAACGATCATTGGTAAGTTGGTTTATAACCTACTTATGGGACATATGACATATCCAACCAACTTATATAGGGGTCATAATCCACTTATTATGTACCAGCAGGATATCCCAGTAGGAGCTAAACAAAAAAACATGACCATGAAATTAGCCTATTTCATCATCACTAAGTATTAAGCCACTTTAAACAAACGTCACCATGATGGTGATGATGAAGACTTGTGCTAAGACTTTTTGAAAGTTGTTGGTTCTTGTCTTCAATACTGCTTTATAGGTGGATAGATACTACGATACGAACGGAATCATGCTTGAGATATGAAATAAATTTCATGCATAATACACCTATATAATATGGATAATCAATTGTGGTATAAATAGTTGCAAGAGATACTAACGAATTTATGATTTTCTCAGCACATCGACACTTGACAAAGCAATCCACATAGCAAATACGCCATAGAAGATTAACTTTTTGAACCCCCAATGTCATGGAGGTGGATAGGTTCAGATGATTTTCCGGATTTCAATCAGGTGACTTCTTACGTTCAAAAGCTGCGTTCATTTTCAGGGGTCCATCTTGTTAGTCCTATATCAACCTTTAGATATTTTCACGGTTAAAACGGCCACCGGCCAACTTGTAAAACAGCCCACCTTCAGCCTTTCAGCATTTTCAGCCAAACGTGGACGGAAGTTTTAAAAGGTTCGAGGTATGCAACCCGCCGTGACTTGATACACCCGGGTGATATTTGAGATAAGATACCCCAAAATAGCCATAAGTTCCAAAGGAAATTTCCTTTCCATCTGGCATCATTTTTGGTATCCATCTGGCCCAAATGTTTATAGATCACCAACCTAGATTTCCCTGAAATAGCCGGGGTCCCATCCCATTTCCCTTCCTATTCGCTACCTTTTCTAGTTGGTGGTTTCAACCCCTTTGAAAAATATTAGTCAAATTTAACCATTTCCCAGGGCAAGGGTGAAAATAAAAAATATTTGAAACCACCAACCAGTTTTTGAGGTGATCGTCTCTTCTTCATCTCCAAGTAGCATCCACATCGGAAATCATCTTCTGAATCTCTTCCTTCTTCGGCTCGAAGCCCAAGGCACGCATAGCCACCTTGCCGTTGGGGAAAAAAACCAACCAACGACGTGGGTTTGGTAGTTGTAGGTGGTGTAAACCTTTAGGCTTCTTACTTTGCTTGGAAGGGGTTCTAGTTTGGTGCTTTAAAAACGCATTTCATACTAAAACTGGTTGGTGGTTGAACCAATCCATTTGAAAAATATGCTAGTCATATTGGATCATCTCCCCAAGTAGGGGTGAACATTTAAACAAAAATGAAACCACCACCTAGAAAATTACTGTACCTGGTTGGAAATCATCAACCATTTTTGATGGAAACATAGTGCCAAACGGGCAAACTGCTAGTTTTTTCCATGAGTGCGTACAACCCCCGAAAATTACCCTCTGGAAAACTAACATAGCTGGCTGGAATATCCCCAATTTCAATAGGAAACACATCGACTCAATCCGGGTCCATGTTCCAGCCTGCTATGTTAGTTTACCAAACGTGTAACATGGAACCCGAAAATGCACATTTTCAAGGAAAATGAAACACATCGACCCAAACCCACAAGTTTTTTGGATTTCATCCGTTTTCAGGGGTGTACTTGGAGGATGAGCTGCCATGAAGTTCGGCCATTTGGAAGGGGTCCCGATAACCCTACTCCTTAGGGAACTTAAACGATCAGTATGTTTATTAACCACTTACCCCTACCATCCATGTATGGTATATATGACCTACATATTAGTTGATTTTTATGGTTTGTCATGTAGGTAAATATACGTCCTCGTCCCATGGATGATATGGGTTGCCATACCGACCCTCGATGATCCGACCCTCCAAGTAATTTGTGGAAAAACCCGTGAATGACATTCCATGAAATCCTGGTTGGTTAATAGGGATCCTTATATCATGGTTTATTCTACTCCCCATATAACTGGATAGTAGTTCATCCCCAACAAATCCCCTAAACAACCTTTTTGGCCCCTAATTTCACCCGAAAACTAACATGGAACCTGAAAATACCCTCTTGAAAAAGGAGAAATATCTACAACCCCACCAATTTTTGGCTTCCAGCCGTTAGTTTTTGGGGCTGTCATTGGTGAGTGTTTTTTCAAAAAAAAAACTCGTTCCACACCTTCAACTCCTTCGAATCAATCTCACCACTGCCATCAGTGTCGAACAAATCGAAGGCCTTGGTTGAACTACACCGCGGTTGGTACGCGACGTTGGTGATGTTCAACAACGAAGTTTTGTAGGGGTTTGGGGGGTAGTGGAAGGAGTGGATCTTGGAGTTGTCTAGAAAATCCCCATGAAAAGACTTAGCACTTTTTGAATTTATAATATATTTTATATAAGTCTATGTTTGTTTAACTATGAATCAGAAATTTTTGATTGACAAGAACAGCGACAAAATAGCTAAAAGGATAGATAAAAACAGTTACCAACATGCAGCCATCTACCTTGCGTTACGTTTGACATAGTAAATATTTGGTGTTTTCAACCGCTTGAAAAGATGAAAAGCATTAGTCAAACCGGATCATTTCCTCAATTTTCGGAAATAAACAGGACAAAATATGTCAAAGTTGGAACATTTTTTCCATTGGGTCCATACATCGACTCAGGACCATGGTGGATTCCATTTTCCCGCCAGCCAATCCTTACCTTGGGAACATCCCGGACTTGATACATGAGTTTCAGTAGGGGTCATTTCACCCCCATTTGCTGGAGTTATGTATATATAACTTGTATATCACTACTTATGTTTTCCGGAGCCCACTTTGTATTGTCAATCAAACACGGAAGACAAAAACTATCTATTGAAATTGGATGGATATATATATATATATATATATGGATGTTTCCGAAAATAGTGGGTTTTCACCTCAAATCATCCATTTGTTCATAGGGTTTTCCATGAAGTAAACCATCCATGTTGGAGGGGTTTTCCCCCTATTTTTTGGTTCAACACCCATATATCGTATACCCCTTGTTATGATGTGCCGAAGGTTTGACCAATGGCGGAATGGAATCACCTTCCGACTGCCCGGGTTATATAGCCTACTTGTAAATCGTATATATATATATATCTGGTTGGTGGTTGAACCAACCCCTTTGAAAAATATGAGTCAAAATGGGAATCTTCCACAATATTCGGGGTGAAAATAAAATATATTTGAAACCACCACCCAGATATATATATATATATTGGGATTATAAGCCACTGATCCTAACCTTTTACTACTAGTAACTTCCACGGACACATCCAACATCCAGGCCCTTTCCGAAAGGCTTTCCGTGGCCTCCTTGATCTCTTGCTTTTGCTCATCCGTCAACTCCTTCTGCTTCTTACCACCTGGCAAGACGGGGTTGGACCGGCCATTGGGGTTGGTTTCCGACGGGTCCCGGGAAAGTCAGAAAGGCCTCCTAGATTGGGGTACATCCCTTGAAAACTAACAGGAAGATACCCCAAAAATGATGGGTTGGAAAAGGATAACTCCCTTTAAACATGGCAATTCTTGGTGAGGGGTGAAAGAATTGGATGAGGGGAACGGTTCGTCCGTTCGTCCATATCCCACCGCAAGGAATGTTTTGAAAATCACCGACTCAAAACTATTTGGTAGGCAGGAAGTATTTTCAGCCATCGTTGCCAGGACATCCCCTTCCTCGGGGATGTAAACTTCACCCACAAAGGACTTGGGTGTTCCCCAACTGGGGAGATGAACATTTGCCAAGAAAATCTTTGATCATGTTGAGACTTTCGGTGCCGTGTTTCTGTGTCCAACTTTCATTGAATCTTTCTTCAACCTCCAAAGCCTCTGACGACTGAGACCCACCAAATCGCTCCCGGTTAGGGTCAACAAAAAAAACCATGGCATTCGGATCAACTTGTGTGTTTGTATAGGTTGATTCCATTATCATGTTTGTTTAAGTGTTGCTTTCATCATGCACAAATGGTTATAAACATGTCGTTGATCTATATTCATGATAGTTGTGCTTAATCTTGCTTTTCATCATGCCCAACTAAACAAACAAAATCATCAACCACATCAGTAGCAATTGATTTCTCAAAAAAAACAAGGTAACCAAAAAATCCCTCACTAAGATCTCCTTAGCTCACTATTATGTAGGGAATTTTGGTCTCCGCCAGCTAAAACAAATCGTTGGCTCCCTTCCGTTTGCACCAGCTGCAAGTTGGGTGTTGTCCATGCAGTTGTAAGTAGCGGGTAGCATACTTCCACTCATAGATCTCATAGATCTGTCTGGTTGGTGGTTGAGTTTCAACCCCTTTGAAAAATATGCGAACCGTCAAATTGGATTCATCTTCCTCCAGTTTTCGGGGCGAAAATAAAACAAAAATGAAACCACCACCTACTAGTAGAAGTGAAATGGCCCCAGTGAATTTCATATTCGGCCACTTTTTGGGACCCGAAACCCCCATGTCACGGGACCCCTCAAACATCACCTGAGCCAATGAACAAAAGCCTTATTACTTTCCATAAAATCCTGGTTGGTTTTTCTAGGGATCCTGAATAGTCCCCATATAATGGGGTAGTATCTCATCCCCAGCAAATCCCCTAAACGACCACTTATTTGCGTTAAATGGTAATTATATTCCCCTATGTACCTTGCATATCCAGCATTATCCAGCTATAATCCCTATATACCCTTTATATCTGGTCAAATTATAATATTTCACCAACCCAGATTTCAAATTTCCCTGAAATCATGTGATTTCCCTTACTTTTCACCACCATTTGGCGGAAATCGGTCGTGTGAGGTGGCGAGCTAATTTGACCAAATATATCCCCTATAATACCTTACAATCCCTATATTTTATACCCTAAAAATTCCTTTTTAAAGGGCCCTTTTTTTCGGTTGTTCACCTGCATTGAAGCGGCGAAGAGCCATGGTTTTTTCGGTTTGGGTGCTTGGAGTTGGGGCGGACGCAGTTGACACTCGAGTTGGCTGCGGGAGAAAGGGTGGCAAACGGTTGTGGTTCAAGGGGAGAAAGGGTGGATTCGGTGAAGATCCAACAAAAACATTCTCCCCGGAAGATTAAGATTTTGAACATATCCTCATGGAGGTTTGGAAGAAGATCATGTTCTTTTCTTTTCATGGGTGATTTGTAGGTTCCAGCCGTTGATCTTCCAGGGTGTATCGGATACAGATTTGGGAAAAACTGGATGAGATTCGGGACATATTCAGAATTGTGTTGCTTAAGAAAGTTAAAAACAACAATGGAACAAAACAAAGTCATTAGAAGAAAGTGACATCATGAGAAAATTGGGACTGACATATGTTATATATATTATCAACTATATCAAGTTTTGGAGTCACAATTTTTCACCTGCTCAGTGGATTTCTGTGCTTGTCTAAAAGCTTTGAACATGGAACAATCAACAAAGATCTTCCAGAAGGATGTGGCATCCACAAGGAACTACGGGCTTCTTACGGAAGTAGATAGCAATACAAATATCCCATACCATCCATGTATGGTATATTTACCCACATTTTCCATGAAAATCAACCAAATGTAGGTAGATATACCATACATGGATGGTATGGGTATTATGGCTGCTCAACCTACCCCCCGGGCCACGTCGAAGCATGGCTTTGATCATCAAAACTGTCAGGTACCTAAAATGGAGGCACTGCGTAAGGTGGGCCCCTACCAGTTACAGGTGGAGTAATGTCCCCTATAACTAGGGTTACAACCCCATTTAGCCATTTATTTTCGGCCATTTATAGGGGTTAGTTACAACTGGTATCCGGGGGACCCACCTTGTACCTTATGAAGCTGTTTTGAGGGGTGGGTGTTTTCCCTATGTTTCCAATACACATCAGCTGTATCCTGCTTTTTCATGGGTGAGGATTCTACGCCGGAACTTATGAATTAAGGGGATCATCCTAGTTAGCCAGTAGTTGGGATCAACCTCCCATTTCTTTCAGCCATGAAATTCGGCCGTTTGGGTCCCAAGGTGTCCCACCCTGGGCCAATTAACCACGTATACGTCCGTCATGGGATGATCCTACAAGTAAACTACTCCGTTATGTGGGGATTACAATAAACCAGTATCCTGAAAATCAATGTTGGTTTGATGATTCAATTCCTTTTTGGGGAATCCGTTTTTTGGCGCCCTTCTGCGAACGCGCAACTTGTCACCGACATTGACGAAAACTTTTTCCGAGCCCAGTTCCACCAGTGAAGCCCAAAGACTTCAAAAGGAAACTGACCAAAGACAAAGGAGGGAACAAGCCAGCAATTCTTTTTGCAAAACATCTAGGATTTTTTGGATAACATATCTAGGGATTTTTTGGGAAAATAAATTTTGTTGGAACAGATCTAGGGTTTTTTGGAACACATTTATGACAACTGAACAAAACGTGGAGATTTTGTTGTAAAAAATCAAAAGGAAACATCTCAACCACTTCAGTTGTGAATTGTTTCTTCTTTTTCTCACGTGTTTACATCCATGACGTATCATCATATCAATCCAAACATCCATATGATCAACTATTCAAACCATGCATATCTCCCCTTTTTGAGTGTAGAAACCTTCGTTGTATTCTTCCACGAACGTTCACTGATTCCCGCTGGCCAATTCAATGATACTGGGATGTCCTGCTGGTACTTAGGATCAATGGATAATTTCACCCCTATGTAAGTTGGTTGGATGCGTCCCATAAGGTAGGTGAAATGAACCAACTTCCTAACGAGATTAACTAACTTCCATGAACATCCCAGTACCTTTCCCTCTGCTTTGACTCGGAAAAAAACGCACAGGTTTCTGAAGCTTTGAAAGTGCAGTCGTCCCATGGAGGTGTTCCAAAAGGGCCGTTTGGTTGGGGAAAACGCCGTGACGAAAGATCACGGCCCTTCCGTTGGGGGGTCCACCATGGATCGTATAGATTCGTTGAGGCTTCAGGTGTGAAATCCATGCAGCTGTTTGCTGTTTTTGATGGCTGAAAACCGGAGGGTGTTTTTTGTTAAACCAATGGGGTGGAACAAGCAACAAGTTGTTGAAGAATGTGGCCGCTCCAACATAGACCACGTGAATTTCTTGTCCGGCACGTTGACCGTTGACCGTTGACCGTTGACGGACTTGCTCAGAAGAGATTCCTCGAGATTTAACCCACGTTCCAGCTTAGAAAGATGTCGGAAGGGATATTCTTATAGGTCAGGGTAATTCAAAGAAAATGTCGACTATGTATAGATAAAATATAACTATATGACATATGATATGAACTGATGTAAGTTCAGGCGCATTCATACATGCTTGCACTAAAAAACATATGAAAAAATACAATTCTTGAAAATATATGAATTTAACATGAATATATATATATATATATATATGTATATATATATATTAATATCATATCAGCAATCATAAATTTAATTATTCCCTCCCATGAATTGTATACGTGTTGGTTCAGATTCCTTCAATTATAATAGTCCAAACAAGCAAGGATTCAAGTTGGCCGGTTTGAAAACACCACCCACTAAGTAATGAAGAATGTGCAAGTGAACATGTGAATCATGCAACCCCAAGTTTTCCGACAAAGATTAATTAAAAACAGTGAACAAACACTTCATATATGTTGATGAATTTCCGTTGTTAAGCAAAAATAACACCAAATCAACGTTGAAAACATCTTTCTTAAACCGATAGAATGAGCCTGCCAACCACGGCAGGAAAACTGCCTTTTTGCGTTATGCCTTTCTCGAAACTTCACCTAAACGCGATGCGTGACTTTGGAACCACTGCTGATTTTGCCACCAAGTCACGTCTTCTTCATGATACGCAAGAACTCTTCCTTCAGTGAAATTGGGAAGGTACCCCTGGAAGATACTCCTTAAAATGAGTCTCTAAAAATCCCTTAAAATGGTGTTAAAATGAGGACAAATAGGGTTTAATCCTCCAAAACAGGGGTTAGGGTACCATTCCAGGGTCCCTGGGTAAAATCTCCAATTCCTGGGAAAACATGCCAACAAAATCGCCATCGCTATGGTCCCATGGCTATCCCCGAAGGTTGATATAGGGGTCATGATACATGAAAGCAACCGGGGCATCAGTGCCACGGTTTTTTTTTTCAAACAAATCCCGAGAACAAAACTACCAAAAAACATGTGCAAGACGTTTGATGCCCCCCAAAATGGGTCATTTAATGACCCCTGGTTGGTGTTGCTGGCTGATTTTCTTGTACACCCCTGAAATCGGCTGGAAAATCCACATTTTCAATAGGAAATACGTATTCAAATGGTGGATTTTCCATTTAGTCATGTTACATCTCCGAAAACTAACATGGAACCCAACAAATCATGGCTTTCCCTTTCCCAAAAAATGAGATTTTAAGGTGAACCATCTTAGTTTTCAGAGGTGTACTTTTCCCGCAGGTACCCTTTGGTAAAGTAAGTAAGATAGCAATGGAACACCCACACAATTCTTAATAGGAGATACCACCTTCAAACGATGGATTTTCCCAGCCAGCTATGTGAGTTGTAATGTCAACCCCGGATTAATAAACCCCTATAGTGATTATTAAGGGGGTACACCCAAAAGTGATAAATCCCCTTTAAAATGGAATCCCCCCAATTAAACAACCAGGGGGTTTATTAATCCAGGGTAAACATTACCAGGTACTCCCGTGCGAATTTTCGTGCAAAATTTGGCGTTTCGTGCCTCATTGACCTCGCCATCGCCATCACGATCAGCCTCATCGATCATTTCTTGGAGCTCCTCAGTTGGTTCCCAACCAACCAACCAACCAACCAACCAACCAACGAACCAACGACTGGGAGGATGGGATCCCATGTCGTGGGATGTTTTTGTGGGGGTTAAAACTCAACTTTTTTCAAGGTCAGGCTTGTAGGGTAAAAAGGGGCCCCTATAGTATTCCGAAAAATATGATGAACATGATGAAGTAGATGTGTTTTTTTGGGGATCATGCCTAGGAATATCGAATTGTATAGTGGTTACCCTGAAATAAAAGAGTTGGTTCAAAATTAGGATAGCAGTTTTCCTTTGAACCGACTGTTTCGGGAACATGTTGTTTTTTGCCTGATCATATATTTGAAGTCAAAAAACTGAGTCATAATTCAGTCAATTGAGTTTTTCCCGTTTTCCGACGCAGCAGTTCAAACATGAAGTGTATGCATGATAAATAATTCCGATGGTCCGATGGTTATCACCGTGCTAATGATAAAATCAATTTACTTCGATTGTATCATCCATGATAGTTCCCATGATTCTCACTTCTCATGATGATAATTGAATTGCTATCATTTTATATTCTTCCCAAATACCGCTTGGTTTTACGTGATTTTACTGCTCACTGTTGCCATTCTTCGTTGTCGTTTTCCTAGACTTGAAGCCTTTCGCCGCCGCACGGCGCGGCTTACTGTAACGGCTGTCCTCATCAGTCATGCGCTCGCCCAATTCCTGCGTAACAGCTTTTTGACGCAACCCAGACATTCACCCATACCATCCATGTACATCGAGGTATGGTGTATTTTCACCAAAAGTTTCAGGTACCAAAAATGGAGGTACTGAACCTTATAAGGCTATTTTGGGGGTGGGTTTCCCCGTACATAAGCCTTACATACAGCCTGCATAGGTGAGTACCTCTATTTTAGGTACCTGAAATGTTTGTGGATGGTATGGGGATCACATTTTGGGTGGAACATTGCGTAACAGCTTTATCGACATCTCTTCAGATCTTGAGGACATATCATCCATACATAGATAATTAGAAGTGATATGGTCACAACGATTTTGTCAGCTCCTCTAACATCAACAAATCTTCAGAAACAATTCCATAACAATTCCCATACGTTCGAGAAACCAAAACCTTGCAAAACCTTGCAAAAAAACACAACAACAACAACAACAACAACAACAACAACAACAACAACAACAACAACAACAACAACAACAACAACAACAACAACAACAACAACGCATTGCCGCTTTTATTGCTTACCCATCAACTCAACACAACAACGCGATGAATCCAAGAACAACCGAAATCCCACCCGGTCACTTCGACTTAGTCCTTGGCCACGCGCTTGAGATTCTTAAAGGAAATCTTCCCCGTCTCGTCATCGTCGAAAAGGCGGAAGGCCTGTGTGGGGGATACGTTGGAGGTGAACACGAACACCCGCCCCACCTTAGGAAGATGAGCTCCCAAGTGGATGTATATAAGTGGTGTGTTTTTAGAGATCACCCCCCCCCCCCCATTTTTTTTTCAGCCAAAAAAACAACTTGGGCCATTTGGGTCCGGCACTGCCACGTTCCCCGATCCTTAGGGGATGAAAACTAACCATGTGGCTATTAACCACTTACAAGTCCTGGGATGATCCTCCAAGCACGAACACCTTCCCTGAAACTAATGGCGAGTGAATACCCCTGAAAAATAGGCCGAACTCGGCCCCAAATGGCATCTTCCAACCATTGATTTTCAAGGGCTTTAGCTGTTAGTTTCAGGGAGGGTAGTAAGTGGTGAGTGAAGGGGTGAAACCAAGTCATGTAGAACTAGATGAACATCCGATCCTTTGGGGACTTACAAAACCTATGCTTAGAAAACAACCTAAAATCATGGGATGATCCTCCAAATTCTGGGCGTTGGTGGCTGAGTTTCACCCTGGATGTCGTGTTTTTCGGAAGGACTCACAGACCTCGCAGCTTACACAGCTTGAAAGACTGCTCACCCGCCGGTAAACTAACATAGCAATGGAAAACCACCATTTGTAAAAGGAAATACATCTTCTTCAAAGGGTCCATTTTCCAGGCTGCTACGTTAGTTTGCCGGAGTGTAGATTGGTTTCATGATTCATCTTATCATCCTTGGACATGAACACATCGTGAACATAATGACTAGTTTTTATCTCTAAAGGCTAAATCAACCACCATCCCCCCTAACATACCCCCGTCATAAATAAGGACCTAATAAGGCCTCAAGGGAAACCAATGGTTTTCATAAGGCCTTAATAAGACCATATTTCTGGTGGAGGGGGGTAGGTTGCCGTGGGGGTAGGTCGCTGGTACTTAGTAAATGGATTGTAACCCCTATATGGGTGTTTCCAAAAATAGGGGTACCCCCAAATCATCCATTTGTTCATAGGGTTTTCCATTATAAACCATCCATCTTGGGATACCCCTATTTTTGGAAACACCCATATGGTTGGATACAATCCCACAAGATGTGGATAAATCATATAGGGGACAAGTACATACCTTGGTTGGATATTCCCATGGATTGGATGAAGTCCATTGTATCCATCTTGGTTGAAAAAACGTCCCGTTTCAGTAGGTGAAATAAACCATAAGTTCCTAACGGGTCGGAAAACTTCCATGGACATCCCAATAGTTTTGCGTGTAGGTCAGTCCTGTGCCATTTGTAATCAACATTTACTAAGGGCTTATATTTTCATCCATTTACTAACTTCCATGGACATTTCAGTACACAACCTGAAAATGGATGGCTTCCAAAAGGATCCGAAATCTCTATCTTGGCTACCAACCACCCCCACCCAAGATTCAAGATGCTGGCTCCTCACCAGCAGGTTGACGAACCAAACATGTTTAAACATCGTGAATCCTGAACTAAACCTTTATAAAAAAACTGGCATCCTGGGGCAGGGGAGTAGATCCAAGATAAAAACGGTACATGTTGAGCATCCTGGGTGTCTTTTTTTGATCTGGCATCCACCCAGGTTGGGTGGGGGGTAGATTCATCCAATATCAATATTTCCTACCAATCTTCCAGGTGTATCGCATGTTTTTGCTAGCGGACGGGAAACCGTACGTGTAAAAAGGCACATTTTCAACGTTCTACGGAATGGACTGCTTCGGTATATACTTGACACATGTCCAAACCTGTAATGTAACCCGTGTTCCAAGTGCTACGGAATGGACTGCTTCGGTACATACTGCATTCAATTCAAACTCGTTTTCGGAAAACATTGGATTGGAAAAACACAAGAAAACGAATAAACCATTGCTGGAGGAGGCTCCCCCGAGAAGCCTTTGAAACAACTTCATACAACACAAACCTATGTAATTTGCATATTAAAATATCATTAAATTTGGTTACCACTGTAAATGACAACATTTCAGACACCAAAACAATACATGGAACAAGAAAAACATTGTAAATACCATAGAAAAAGATGAACCCATTCCAGAGGTGTGGAAGAAAAATAGTGAAAACACACGCGCGGAAAAACGTCCGGCGGGATGTTTTTGACTGTTGATGCTTCATTCGAAATCCCAGCCGGCCAACCACCTGGGATGGATGGGATGTATCCCAAAACCCTGTATTTTTGTGGAGTTTTTCCTACCAACTTCCTTCAACTGGTGGGTGAATCCCGGATTTTGAACGGTTGAACCATCAACAGGATGGGTGTTTCCAAAAATGTGGGTACCCCCAATCATCCATTTTAAAAGGATTTTCCATTATTTTAACCATCCATTTTGGGGGTGAAATCCACCCCTAATTTTTTGGTTCAACACCCGGATGTTTCAAACGGGAAGAATTTCTGGGGAGCGTTTTTTTGGTCAAAAAGTCAACCGCCAACATCCATGTATGGTATATTTCCCTACATTTGGTTGATTTTCATGGTAAATGTAGGTAAATATACCATACATGGATGGTATGGGAAAGGTGAAAAAAATCCAGAATTTCCAGAGTTCCCAATTCGCCTTCAAGATCTCATCTTTGGGGTCGCGGTTCAAGATCTTGTGGGTCATCATCTTCAAGAACTCCTTCAAGACCAGACCACCACGGTGATGTGTCCCGGGTTGGGAGATCTAAATGGTTAGGGATCAATGGGTTATATATTATATATATAACCTACTTAGACTTATATAAATAGGATATCTATAGTAGCTGGTGGTTGAACAAACCCATTTGAAACATATGATATAGTCAAATTGGATCATTTTGCCAGGTAGGGGTGAAAAAAAAGTGTCATTGAAAAAATCACCACCGAGATATATTGCAGTTATAATCCACTTCAAGAACTCCGACCGTGAAGCATCCACAACTATATACAATCCCTGAAACTGACATGACATAGCACCTGAAAATTGGTGGTTGGGTTTGATGATAAAGTTTCAGAAAAAGGTGGGGAGCACAACACATTAGTCTTCTTTCAAGTGGATGGGTCAAAGAGTAATTTGCCAGATACATCACTAGTTGGTGGTTTCAACCCATCTGAAAAATATTAGCCAGAGTGGATCATTTCCCTAGGTTTTTGGGTGAAAATAAACCACACAGATCATGAAATTCAAGAAGCTGGGGATTTTTTTTGCTTTCAAAATATCTGGTTGGCTGGGTGCTCAACCCTATTAGTTGAGCTGGATGGTGCTTGAGGGAATGTCAATAATTTCCAGTGACATCGAATCCAACCAACCAGATCGAATGGATGTTCTGCTGAAACATTTGAATGTCGTATTTTCAGACAATCTTCTATGCTTTTATCTTCCCTTGTGTTTTGTTTACAACTCTAAGAAACACAACCTGCAGTTCAAAGCATTCTCACAGCAATGTCGCCAAACAAACATCCAAACTAGCTTTACACTTTGAACTTGCGATTCATTCCCACACTTAGATCACTTAGATTCGCGAATGTTCCGTGCTTGGAAATGAACAACTTTATTCCCCTTGTGGAGAAACTTGGCGATTTACAATTGGTAGAACCCGTAAAGAATCACCACCATCAACTCCAAGTAAACTGACATGGCGATCGCTGGAAAATCACCATTTTTCATGACATACATCTTCTCCAAATAATAAACAAATCACCTGAACCACGCAAAATAAAACCTCCTACTTTCCATGGGAAATCCTGGCTGTTTAATAGGGACCCTTATCATGATTTATTATAATCCCCGTTTCTATAACTGTGTAATTAGTATAATCCCCTATTCTGAACAACCATCTTTTTTTTCATTGCTCAAAGGGTTAAAAAACATCACACTGAAACAAATCCAAAGGCCATATTTTGGATCTCCCAGAAACTCACCACCTTCCCAATAGACGCCAAAAGGACTCACGAGAACCCGAACCTCATAGCCAATGGTGCCGGAACCATCATCCTCGGTGCAGGGACTTGAGGAATCCATAGGTTTGGGGGGCCACAAGGTACATCACTGAAAATTTCACAGTTCGCCCCCTAGAAAAGGAAACCCATTTCAAAAAGAAAGGCGGATCGTCTTCTAAGCATGATGATCTATCTACATGAATGGTTGATATCTATGGGTTTTCATGTAGGTAACGGAAATTCCGGTCCCATAGATCCGGAATGGGTGATTCTACGTTACATCTACCTGTCAATGGCATTTCTAGATCAAGTCCTTAGGTCCTACTTGGAGGATCATCCCATGACTTGTAAGTGGTTAATAACCATGGTTAGTAAGTCCCCTAAGTAGGGATATTCCCCTTCCAAATGGGCTAAATGGCTTGTAAATGGTGGTTATTAACCACTTACTAAGTGGGATGATCCTCCAAGTAGGTACATTTGTGACTAAAGTCGCAAGCCGCACATTTCATGGTCTAGTCTGTGCCCCAAACATCTCTTCATACACCCTTGATATTTGAGATAAAATGCCCCAAAATAAGTTCATCAAAGTTTCCCTTTCCAAACCATCTGGGCAATTTCGTATAGTTAATTCCTATAAACCTGAATTAAAGGCATTTTGGGTGGATTCCCGTACTGTTCACCACCATTTGGGGGAAGTCCCTTGGCTGGTAGCCATCATTTTTGGTATCCGTGTTAAGTTTGTGCTAAAGGTTGAGACCTCGCTTAAACTCTCCAAGTGACATCCACATCCGAAATCATCTTCTGAATCTCTTCCTTCTTTGGCTCGAAACCCAAGGCGCGCATTGCCACCTGCGTGTAAAAACACATCCAAAAACATCGCTGTTAAATGGGCCCAACAACCTCAGATTTTTTCACCCAACAGGGAACACTTGAACAATCACATCAACGAAGAACATAATGCTGACATAATGCTGATACTATCATAAAAAGAAACTCTGGGTTATATAGATTTTGACCAAAAAAACAAAATGTTTAGTCGCTTTTTGGGGCGGGTGATTTTAGAGGGATAATCCATAGCAAAGCCTCTGTTAAACAACCGTCTAATATCTATGATGGTTGAGCCCCCCATCTGAAAGTTAACTACTGGGAGGATCATCCCAGAACTTGTAAGTGGTTAATAACCATGGTTAGTTTTCGTCCCCCAAGGATCGGGTTGTGGGACCCCTTCCACATGGCCTTCCCATGGTTTGTAAATGGGGGTTAGCAACTGTGTGAAATGAGATTGATGCTTCACAGTGTGCCCCGGAAAACCAGTTACAGTATAAGTTATAAGTAGGGGCCCATTTCACTCCACTTCTTTCGGGGTGAAATTTCCTACATAACCCTTATATATATCCTTAATAACCCTTATATATAACCTACATAACCCTTATAACCTACATAACCCTTATAACCTACATATAACCCTTATGTAACCCTTATATAACCATTATGTAACCTACATAACCCTTATATAACTTTTATAAACCTTATAATAACCCGCCATATGTAACCCTTATGTACCCCCTCAAAAAAAAATATCTCCCTCATCTTCGACTGGACCTTGAGCTCCTTGGAGTCGATCTCGCCACTGCCATCGGTGTCAAACAAATCAAAGGCCTTTCGCATCGGCTCCGAAGGCCAAAGCCGTCAGTGTTTGTTTCGGGTATATACATGAATGGTTGATTTTTATGGGTTTTCATGTAGGTAACGGAAATGACGGGCCCATAGATCCGGAATGGGTGATGCAACACATCTACCGTAATCAATGGCATTTCTAAGATCAAGTCCTTGGGTCCTACTTGGAGGATCATCCCATGACTTGTAAGTGATTAATAACCATGGTGATCGTAAGTCCCCTAACTGGGGTTGTTCCCTTTACAAATGGCCTAAGTGGCTTTTGTTTCGGGTATATAGGGAATCTTTAATCCGTAGAAAAAAAGGCCCAAAAAAGGCCGGAAGTGTTTGGAAACTCTACCAGAATCTGAAAAATCAGTAGATTTCAAAGTTTGATTCTGACTAAAGTATTTCTAGTTGGTGGTTTCAACCCCATTCGAACAATATGCGAACAGTCAAAATGGGTGAAAAATCTTCCCCAAAATTCCGGGGTGAAAATAAAACATGGAGAAAAAACGCCACTTAGGAATGATACTGGGAATCCTGCTTAGATGGGTATATAAACCTCTACTATTACGGTTGATGACTCCATCCCAAATTATTACCCTGCCTGAAACTAATAGCAAGTTTTCGCCCCTGAAAAGATGGGGGGGGTGGGAGATGATCGTTTCCTTTTGGCGAAAAAACAAGCCTATTTTCAGGGGCTTTTGCTGTTAGTTTTAGGGAGTGGTATCATAACTAGAGGATCTCCAACGAAAGATGTTGGCTATGATATTTACATGGGATGATCTGATAACTCTTTTGGGAGCAGATTGATGGCAACGTTTAACAAAAAAGATATGGAAATGGTGGAATGTCCCATTCTCACTCATGGGATCCATGTATGGTGTATTTACCTACATTTAGATTTAGTTTATTGTCATAGTAAATGTAGGTAAATATACCATACATGCATGGTATGGGTCATGTTATACCCCATCTCCTATCTACGTTACTGGGTACAGTCATTTCCCTCACATTTCTACTGGCGTTAGTACAATCTTCTACAAAAACAAACACATCACTTTTGGATATCCCCTGGAATTTTCCAAGATCTAACAAACTCATCGGCAGCATCTTTCCCAAAGAAACTTTCTGGGTAAATGACATCATACTGAGATGTCCTGCTGTTACGTAGTAAATGGATGCGTTCACCAATAACATAAGCAGGTTGGATAGGTCGCGACAAGTAGGTGAAATCAATGTTGAAATAAGCCAACTTACTAACGATCGTTTCGCCGTTGCGAACACTTCCAGCCGGACGCCCGTGAACCCCCAAAAGGATTTTCATGGGACCGGTATTTGGTATATACCTACATGAAAAAAAACACCCACAAAAATCAATCATCTGGCAATTCTGCGATTGTGACCTGTTTGGGATGGTGAAAACATGACCCTTTTAGAGGTTGTTGGTGACCTCCAATCAAGGGATAACAAGGTCACGGCTTGAATCACCTGGCAAATGTAGTTGAATATAAACCCTAGAAGTCAACCACCATCAAAAAGAATGGTGGTTCCCTTTGGATGATGATAAAACTTTACTAAAAAAATGGTGAAACTCGGAAACCAACTGGCCCAGAATTTCCTACGGGCGGCAACAGTATCAGAAATTGCACAGGCAACAGGCCTCCTTGATCTCCTGTTTCTGCTCATCCGTGAGCTCCTTCTGCTTCTTACCACCTATTTCGCGACGTGAATCGGTCTTTCATCGTCGAAAAAAAACGTCTCACAACAAAAAAAATCGGCTACTTGGGAATTATTCTACTCTCCCATGGGAACCTACAACCTTCATTTTTAGGGGTCATAACCCATATTCTTAGGGCCTAAAACCTTCATTTTTCATGGTTTTGGGGTCCAAAGGTCCGTGGTATTGCTTGTTGTTTGATTTGTTTGTTTAAAGGCTATGTTCTGTTCAATACCATCGAGACTAACAGCTCGTCCCTGAAAATCAACGGTATATCGGTATATATATAATATTCATATATTTCCTTGTGGGGCCTTGTTGGTTATTTTTCAGAGGTCACGTTATGATGTTTAAAGTTGAGTCGATCGGCTAGGAATGAGATCTTTGCCATTGGAAACTGTACGGAAGGGCCTTTAGGACAGAGTTTGAGTTTGCCATGCAAAGGTCCACGAGGTCCTTGCCAAATGGTTGACCGTCCTTTTTGGATGATGATAAACTTTACCTCAAAAAATGGTGAAATTCGGAAGTGACTATTTCAGTAGGGAATACATCTGAACCAACCATTGATTTTCAGGGAACATGTTAGTTTTCAGGGGAGTAACTCAAAAAATGGTGAAATTCGGAAACCAACTGGCCAATAAGAAATGGTGGCCAACGACTTCCGGTTGGACTTCCAGGGATAGTGAATAAAGAATCGGATCCCCGATCCCGGTTCCTGAGGTGGGATCCATCGGCAGATCTTGCGGGAAGGAAAACACGTTCCTGGAACGCCAAGTGTCCTATTTTTTTAGGCAACTTTACCTCTAAAACCAGCAACTATTGCCTCAAAAATGGGGCACTTGGCTTTCCAGTTTTTTTTTCATTTTCCCAAGGTATCCGTGGATCTTTGACATGGTATTCTCTAGTGATTTCTTTTGGATTCTATGGTTCTTTAGTTCATCATTTAGTAGGAAAATACACCATCCCTCACTCCCCCAATATCACAGGGCAGGAATCCGTACTGTTTTTTTGGGGGGGAAGAAAATCCTGTTAAGCATTCGGAATGCCTCCAAACAAATGGGGTGTGTGCCTCAAGCATCAAAAATATCAACACATCTCGGGGCATCCCAAAGTCATCCATAAGTCCATGACTAGTTGGTGGTTTCAATCCGTTCGAAAAATATTAGTACGTAGTGAAATTGGATCATTTCCCGAGGAAGGGGCGAACATAAAAACACCTAGATGATGCCCATGTTTTTTTTGGAAGAATGGCAATGGCAATGAAAAAATACACCACTCTGCATTTAGTCAAACGTCCATGCCACATGTCAATAGTAAGGACTGATACCCATACCATCATATACCATCCATGTATGGTATATTTTCCTACATTTGGTTGATTTTTTTGGGGTATTTGTAGGTATATAAAACATAACATACACGGATGGTATGGGATAATGAACATCTCACAACAACCATGTTTTTTGTTGTGTTTCAACTGGAAATCCACCTGCATTGAAGCGGCGGAGGGCCATGACTCAACAGAGTTTGGGGAAGATTTGGATGCCGGAGATCCCGAAAGGAAGCGCGAGTTGCTGGGCACTTTTGGGGGCCAACGAGCCAAAAAGATGTGCGGCAGCGGCATGGATCTGGACTTTTTTGGTTGGTTCCACGAGTGTGGAAATTTCGTGAATCTCCTGAGTGTTTGAAGGTTCGAATTCAGGGGTTTTTGCGACTCGGTTTATGGTATTATGTTAAGGTATAAATGTGTTTCTCATATTTGCTTAAGGTGGTTGAAAAAAAAACAAAAATATGTTCTCAAATGGTGGTTTAATGGTGATTTGCAGTGGTAGAATCCGTAAAAAAAATCGCCTTAAACAAACACAAGAAGATGCGTTTTTTTTCAAAAAGTTTCCGTTGTTTCAGCTAATGGTAAATCCCTAAGGATCCATACATACCCTTCCCTAGAGTAGGTTTGATGGTCCCAATCCCATCCCCATAATAGGATTGTAGGGTTAATCCCTTTCTTAGGACATACCTGGATCCTTAGGGTATGGGTGGTTTGGGGCCCGGTGGTTTGGAATTCTAGGGATCCCCTCAAGTAGAAGTCCCTTTCATACGGGAATCACAGAAAAATATCAATTATAGCTCAGATTGATGGGCCCCGAGCCGATCGTTATAAATGCGGCTATGGGGCCCCTATAAATGGCCAAAAACAAATTATTTTGTCCTGGCGAATTACTCAAGATAACTAAGATAACCACTTATTTGCGTTCTTTGCGAATCTCAGCAATGTGTATTCCAACTACCTCTGTACTAAACCAATCAAACTTGCCATTCATTTCGGTCGTTTGATCAAGTTTGATCCCTCAATATGCGTAACTTAAAAACAACATAAATGCATTCCCATATACCATCCATGGGACGAACGGTATATCTACCTACATTTGGTTGTTTTTAATGGTAAACTATATGGTACATCAGTAGGTATAACTGCACCGTTCGTCCCATCGATGCGTCATGGCTGCTAAAATCCCACCACCCAGGTTAACTAGCTGTCCCTACGTGCGTCAAAAGGAATCGTGGCTTCAAGCTGACGGCACGCTTCACAGCATTCACCTCGGTTGCTTCAGGATCCCAGTTTCCTGGTGATGCAGTTAGTACTCTCCGTTCGTAACCACTTACTAAATTTCAGAGGCGAACCTGAGATTTGTTTGGCCAAGGTGGTTAGGAAAAAAAACTCAAGTTTTTTCCCCGGAATGGTGGTGAGTTTAATGGTGATGATTTACCATGGGGTAGAATCCGTGAAAAAATCACCTTAAGCGAACAAAAAGAAACTGTTAGGTTTCAAGGAGGTGATATGTGTGCGGATCAGATCCTTGCAAAACAGGCAAGGATTTCTGAGTTGAGTCGGATTTCAAAGGACCACACACAGAGAAAGGAGGTGTTTTGGCAGGGACAAACATTTTATCATACTGTTGATGAGTCAGAAATTCGGGGAACACCAGTTGAGGGTCCCACGGTAGTTGAAATCCCATTATTGACAGGGTTTGGGATACATCCAAAAGGTGGTTGTTTGGGATTTCTGAACCATCAACAGTATCAACCCAAACAATTAGCACTCTTTAAGCTTAAGTCCAAAAAAAAATCACCATAGATTTTAGCAAGTTTTTTTCCGTGCCAATAATAGGGTACTTTCCCATAGGATCCATGTATGGTATATTTACCTACATGAGGTGAACTATGGCCACATGAACACGGGAAAATGTAGGGTAAATATTCCATACATGGATCCTATGGGTTTGAACCCTGTAATATGCACATGAACTCACATTTTTGAGCTTCTTTCCAGCTACTTTCTCACCACTGGCTGAATCTGAGTGTGGTACAGCATCTGGCAAAGTCATATAGTTAAAGACCTCAGTCCAAGTGGGATGACCCTCAAAAAAAGGCATCCATATCTTCTCAATCTACCCCCCCCAACCAAGGGTCATTGGCCACGATTGCATCCTCTGTGGGGCGGAAGTTCCAATCTAATATCCTTTACTTCGAAAGGGAAATTTGTCGAAGATTCAACATCATCACATCATCGACTCAAAAGTGACAGGAGGGCAGCATTTATGTAGCTCAATGTATACTAGTTGGTGGTTTCAACCCACTTGAAAAATATTAGTCAAATTGGATCATTTCCCCAAATAGGGATGAAAATAAAAAATATTTGAAACCACCACCTAGTATAGTTGTTGTTTCATGCTGTTGGTATCATACATGTCCTCACATACAGCAAGTCCGCGCGAGGGTATTATCACCTCCCAGAACACCTCGCAGCAACCAACACTCACACCATCAAATGCGCTTTTGCACAGTTTGACCAACTAGAAAAAACCTCAAAATCAAAGCAACTTTGCAATTCACTATACTAAGATGTGGTTAGAAACCTGGAGGTAGCTCCTTAGCTCCCTTCAAAACACCAGCTAGTATAATTCCAAAGCCTGAATTCAGAGTTTTTTGGGGGCGATTCCCATTTGGGGGAAGTCCCTCAGCTGAGGTCGCTATAACTTGGAGGATCATCCCATGACTTGTAAGTGCCTAGTCACATGGTAAGTCCCCTAAGTAGGGGTTGTGGGACCCCTTCCAAATGGACTATACAAATGGCTTACAAATTAGGGATTACTGTGGGATGATCCAGGAAGTACTCCCAGGATGTCCCAGGAAGTTAGTAAATGGTCGGTAGATGGGTTATAAGCTACTTTAAACATGGGATATAAATGGGTTATAACCCCCCGATCCTAACCATTTACTAACTTCCTGGGGAGATCCAAGTACACCCCTGATATTTCTTACTTTCACTCCCTTTTTGTCGTCCAGGATTGATGCCTGAAAAGGTGCTGAGACTCCCGACATCCTTGGCCAAAATCACATCACAGCCCTGTGGCATGACCTGACACGTTAAAAGAAAACGAGTCATGGAAATCACTCTCTAAAACTAACATACTGTTGGTAGAACAAATTCTCAACAACCACCTGGGATGTCTCCCAAACCCTGTAAATAATAGGGTAACCTACCCATCAACTGGCGCAGGATTTCTTCCATCCCCTGAAAAATGCTGGTTGGAAGATTATCTTCCTTTTGAAATGGTCCCTCTTCAGGTGACATGTTAATTTTCGGGGATACACTCCCTAAAACTAAGACCCAGTTCGCCCCCGAGAATCCATGTTTTGGGGGTTCAAATGGCCTGTTTTCAGCTGGAAATTGCCAGTTGAAGGTGGACTAGACCAACTCAGTTGAGAGATCAAGAAATGGAAACGGCACTTAAGGGGATATAGTTAGATTGGGAAATGTTGTGGATGTGCTTCTTGCTGATGAAACATCTAACATTAGAGTGAAGTAGTTTTTGCTACTTTTTGTTACACCCCTGAAGTTTAACAAAATCAAGCACCACTACTACTCGGATGTCCACGGTACTTAGTAAATGGATTATAACCCCTATATATAAGTAAGTTGCAAGTCCAATATTTTTACACCCCTCTTTGAGGGGGACCTTTCAAAAGATCCATGATTTCTGTGTTCTCAACTTAGTTTTTTGAATATGAATAATGGTTTGCCCTGTTTAGGGGGCTTTAAACATCTTTAAAATGATCGGTTTCATCCACCTGCTTTTGCGACGTTGAAAAGGGGGACATTCATCACAACTGATTGAAGCCGGCAATGAAAGAAGTGAGATCCACATGCAGTACTGCAACTCCATCCAGAATGAAACTACGTACTCCAATCCCACACATAACAGAAGTGAGATATAAGTGTAAATATATAGAACTGTAAAAAATACTAATATAATACACTTATAATACATAACAATATAAGACTATAGATACACAACCATATTAACTCTCTCTCTCTCTCACTAAAAATATATAACAAAATAAAAACCTATACATAGACAACTATCGACCTTTCAACTCTCTTATATAAGTTTGAATAAACTAATCCAAGTAAAGTCAATGGGCTTCACTGGTGTTATTTCATCCCATCCCGAAATCAATGGAGGTATACCTTTTAACTTATAACTTATAACCCTCCTAAAAACCCTGGTTTTCCCGGGCCCACGAAAAGAAAGAAAAAAACACATCTCAACAGCTCCCGAAACCAACAACAATTCTGGCTACCTTCGTAAGGCTTTATGAAAACCATTGGTTTCCCTTAAGAAGGTCGGCTATTAGACCCTTATTTCTGGGGGGAGGGGACATGGCCCGGGGAGGGGGGGTAGGTTGGGTAGGTTGGACCGAACGCGTGTCGCCTCGATGCCCGACAAGTTGGAGAGATCGGTTTGGATGAACCTCCAGTTGGGCTGGCTCGAGGTTCGGAGCTTCGAATGGGCTGTAGCTACAAGAGATGGACCCTAGAAATGGAGTGACATGGGCCTAACAAAAAATGGGGAACTGAGGTTGTTATAACCCCTACAAGATGAAGTTATAAAAAGGGCCACAGAATTGTTATAGCTCCTGCATCGAACAAAACACTACATCCAGATTCGTCAACTTTTGAAGTAAAAACAACGACACTGCGAATCTTTCGAAATTGACTTCACCGTGGTTAAATAAATGGAGATTGACCAAAGAACGGTGAAATCTTCCATGATGAAACCATGTCAGGTTTCAACAATTTTGAATCTTGAAGCCCGATATTGAACATTTCCCTTTGGACTTTTTATTGGGGGGATCTTCTCTCAGTTTTCGATTTCCAAACGGTCCGTAGGTAGACCCGCCTCCGCCGTACCATCCATCCATTCCCATTCCCCTCGGTCTCCCCGCTGCATCTTTGGAAAGCGGCGAAAGTTGATAGCTAAGCAAAAAGGTGTGATGTCCTTGGTACTGGGATGTCTTGCTGGTACTTCGTAAATCAATGGATTATTTCACCCCAACATAAGTTGGTTGGATACGTCCTATAAGTAGGTGAAATAAACCAACTTACTAACCATCGTTACTAACTTCCAGTCCATGGACACCCTAGTATCAAAAAAAACACCAAGCAGTTGACCCTGGCGAAATTTGCTGCTACTGTCCAGGGGATGAAATCCTACCCAAAGTTTATAGGGATTCACCAAACATTTCAGGTACCTAAAATGGAGGTTCTCACCTATATAAGCTGTTTGTACGGCTTATGTAAGGGAAAACCCACCCCCAAAATAGCCTAGAGAGGTTCAGTACCTCCATTTTAGGTACCTGAAAGTCTTGGTGATAAATTATGAGAAGCCACATGGTGGTCCCTATCAGCGTAATGGAATGTCATAAGGGAAACCCAACTACTAGTACGTACATGCAACTACTATACATGAAACTAGGAAAGTTCTTTAAGAAGTGCACAGCAATCTTTTCCCTAATGATTGATGTGGCTGTAATTGTTCTAACCCACCATCTGGTATCTGTGCTATCGATTTCGACCACAGATGAAACTGAATGAAACTCACAAACTCCCAACCCTTCTTGCAAGAAGAATGTGGAAGGATTTTACTGGGGAAATCTATGGTTTTTCATCTCATTCACAGCAAGGAAACGCTTGAATGATCATGCCACTTGCTGAAGGAATCGCCCCTTAATAGGTGGTTTCAACCCTTTTGAAAAATGTTAGTCGAATTGGATCATTTATTCAAGTAGAGGTGAAACCACCACCTAGATAGATGTTCCGATGTGCCTGTTGAGTTAGAGATTCACCATCAGGAACTTTCTCCCCCTCAAAGTTTTTTCTACACTTCACTTTGGGCTCAAACAATTCACCCCAACAAATCCAATGCAAAAATTGCCAGTTTGGATCACATAAAAAAGCACAGACAGCCTCAATTTCTCAAAAGAAAACATAGGGTCCATGGGACTGGTATATTTGCCTGCATGAATTGGTTGATTTTTTGTAATGTGAATGTAGGTAAATGGGGATTAGGCCTCCTGAATCAAGAGATAGTTGAACAAAAAACACCAAAAATCCAGTCATAAAGGGATGATACCCTTCATTGATATAGGGATTCCAGATTCCACGTTAAACTTTTTGGAGGATACATTCCTCAAAACATAGCCACTGAAAAATGATGGTTGGAAGACGATCGTTTTTCTTTTGGGATGGGCATCTTTTCAGGTGCGACATGTTAGTTTCAGGCAGGGTAACCTTTCAAGGGAAGTTTGTTACAGGGAGCAATTTCGCACCTGAAAATTGGTGATGATCTGGCGTCCTTTTTGCAGTTTTAGGGAGTATGTTCTGATCCTTTCTGATCTGGAAACGGGAATGGTTTGGTTCCCATAGGATCCATATATGGTATATTCATCTACATTTACCATAGAAATAAAAATCAACGATTTATGTAGGTGAAAATACGAGATGCAATGCATGTAATAATGCTTGGATGTCCCCGGAAGTTAGGGTCAATGGTTAGGCTCAGTGGGTTATAACCCTAATATATACCAGTTATAAGTAGGTTATAACTCATTTACTAACCATTTACTAACTTCCGGGGACATCCAAGTGGGTATGGAATGTATGATGTCTCCCCTTTTTTCGTTTAGACACACCGCCGAAGAACGCGATTCATTGAGGGAAACCATCCAAACTCACCAAACTCACCAAACTTGAGGAGCCGGACCACACCTACATAGTTAATCAACTTATGTTCTTCCAAGAAGTACCTGTGAAACAAAAACATCCACCAAAAAATCACGGGGGAATGGCAACAAAAAATCCCTGCAATTGAGAAAATTGCTGGGTAGGATTCCCTTACTGTTCACTACCTTTTGGTGTGAAATCGGCGGGTTGGTCGCCATAAATTGCCTACGGATAATCAAACAAAAAACACATTGTTGTTGATGACCCATAATTTTTGAGGGAATGAAATGAGGGAGTGGTGATATTTTAGTACTTCTACCGTACCATTGATATACACCACGTGTTTTGCTTAATATGATCATGTTCATTGGAAGGAATCTGCTCGGGCAAAGTGTCGACTTGGACACCTGTCAGCTTTGTTGGCGTTCCAACTGAGTCGTCGGATCAAAAAGCAACTCCTCTGTAGACCCATCGGAAAAACCACTCAAAGGCCTTATGAATGACAAAATTCATGCACAGTCATATAGAAACATGTCATACGCATACACCAATATAATAGATTCATATGTGATAAATCTAGATAAATCATGACAGCTTCAAAAACTTGCATCAAGGGGGAAGAACACCAAACGACCAAACTGGCCAAATTATAATATTTCACCAACCTAGGTTTTCCCTGAAATAAGGGGTCCCATTTCCCTTACCAAGCCACCATGTTTGGGGGTGACCAACCGGGGGGTTGTTGGGATGGCAGTACATGGGTTATATACCCACTATACTTGCGATATATTAGGAATATAACCCACCTAAGCCTAACCATTTACACCCCCTGAAGATTAACATGGAACATGTCCAAAAATGGAGGTTTGGTGAATCGATCATTTTCCTTTCTTTTCATGGGGCCCATGGCTGTTGGTGAACCAGCCCTTCCATCTTCCAGGGTGTTTCCTAACTTCCAACCGGGAGTTTTCCAAGTTGGCGCTACTTGGAGGATCATCCCAGTTAGTAAGTAGTTAGTAACCACCATTTATAAGCCATTTAGGCCATTTGTAAAGGGAACAACCCCAGTTAGGGGACTTACTAACCATGGTTATTAACCCCTTACTAAATGGAATGATCCTCCAAGTAGGGATTTCTAGGATTTTTTCCATCCGGGAGCACTGGATCCAAGACATGTCGCCACAGCCCAAATCCAAGATGCTGCGAAGGTCCGGAAAACGCGCCATCAACTGGGACGGGAGGTAGGTCGGCTTTCGATAAAAAGGAAAGGTAAATTCCCTGGGATTCCAAGCACCATTAAAACAATGGGTGTCCAGTTGGTGGTTTCAACCAATCTGAAAAATATTAGTGAAATTGGATCATTTCCCCAGGTAGGGGTGAAAATAAAAAAATATTTGAAACCACCACCAAGGTGTTAATATAACCATCATTGCTGAACCCTAAGGGTTTTAATCATCGAAATTGGGGAAAAACCATTATTTCTAATGGTGGTTGGAAGCCCAGGGTAAACTCACTAAATGGAGGATCATCGCAGGACTCGGAAGTGGTTAATAACCATGGTTCGTTTTTGTCCCCTAAGTAGGGATATTCCCCCCAAATGGATAAAAAGAAACCCTTTAAAACATCAAGAAGTATAGAGGTAAATACATGGTAGATACAATGGTAATTATCTATGATTGTTGCAAATAGATGGTATATATTGTGGTAAGTAGATGCTCAAGTATCTTGAATCATGAAAAATCATGATTTTTGGAATATGCGGTATGCTCAAAAGATTTGTTGGGCATATCTTATAGAAACATTGTGTGCCCACGTATGGAAAAAAAAACATCGTTCCAATCACTGTGACTCTGTCGCTATGTTAGTGGAGGGGAGTTCCAAACCATTTGGTTCTGAAACATGCACGAGTTGTCATTGATACTGTTGATGGTTCGTTCGAAATCCGGCATCCACCAGTTGAGGTTGGTGGTTTGTCCCCAGTATTTACAAGGTTTTGGGATACATCCCAGGTGGTTGTTTAGGATTTCTGAACCATCAACAGTAGTGGTTGGGTAGTGTATCAACATCTATATAAGACTGAAATGGTGGACCAAAATCAAATCCAGGATGGAAAAGTGAGTTGACATCAAAAGGTAAAAGGAAATCATCATCGACTCAAAAGTGCGAGCTGGAACTGCTTCGCAACCCCATACTAGGGTGTCCGTGGCAAGTAATCGTAACGGTTAACGATCGTTAGTTAGCTGGTTTATGACCTAGTTGCGTGACGTACAACCTACTTCTATAGGGGTTCTATTCATTTTACTCATTAACCATGGACATCTCAGCATCAAACACCAAGGTCTACAGCTTCACCGTGGGTACGACGAGGGCTTTCTTGTTTTTCTGAGTCAGGTGCTTTGAACATCATTGAACTGAAACAACTCATCGAATCTTGTATTTTACCCACCATTCCCATAGGATCCATGTATGGTATATTTACCTACATTTACCATATGTTACCATTAAAAACAACCGAATGTAGGTATATAAATAAATATACCATACATGGATGGTATGGGATTTGTAGATAGCATGTATTTCCTATTTGGATTTGGAGGATTTTCATATACGTTAGATTACCACACCCAAAGGCTTCATGAAATATTGTACCTACATTTGCCATATATTTCAACCAAATCCAGGTAATATATTCCAGTCCCATCCGGCAAAGAAGGACACTTTACATCTAGTTGGTGGTTTAAACTCAATTTGAAGAGTATGAGTCATCGAATTGGATGATTTCCCCAAGTAGGGGTAAACAAAAGAAAAAATGAAACCAACACCTAGACTATATATAAATCTAAAATTGCCACTAAACACAAGAAAAGGTCTATTCACTGCTTTCGGCGGAAGATTCCTAAGGTTTACTACGATGCTAAGATTTTTTTTCCAGCCAATATAAGAACATCTTATCTTTTCTGCCAAATCCTCCCATACTGTTGATGGACAAAATCCTGCACCACCAAGGATGATGAATATCCCATTATTTATAGGGTTTTAACCATCCCAGGTGGTGCAGGATTTTGTCCATCAACAGTACCTCGCTGAAAAGGAAATGGCCAAATTCCCCGCCTTGCTCAAAGCGTTGACGGCCAAACGTGCCATGGGATGCCATGGATCAGCGCCTGACCCGACGGCGGCATCGGCGAGATCCATTTATCAACTGGTTGGTGGTTGGTTCCCCAACCCCCTTTGAACCCGTCAAATTGGGTGGAAATCTTCCCCAAGGTAGGTGGGAGTGAAAATAAAAAAATGTTTGAAGTTTCACCACCTAGCTATTGCATGTATAAGATGGTTGTTTCAATTGGAGTAATTATGCTAAATCTTTGCATGCAAGATGTTTGTTTAAGCGCTTTCGCCATCCATTTGAAACTGGTTGAATGTCAACAACTCAAGTGGTTTCGCGATGCAAAGATCCTGGAACTCCAAGTTTGAAAAAAATCAGAAATATAATTTGGGCTTTAATGGTTTTATTACTGACCACCATGGGACCCTACAACCTTCATCTTTAGGGGTAATAACTACCCATATTTCTTAGGGCCTAAAACCTTCATTCTTCATGGTTTTGGGGTCCAAAGGCAGTTGGTTGATGAGCCACCCGGAAAGATATTTGGCCAAATTGGATTCATCTTGGGGGGGTGAAAATAAAAAATTAAACCTCCCGGGAAGCTACCCCAAAAGGAAACGATCGTCTTCCCACAATCCCATTTTCAGGGGCGAGCTGTTAGTTTCAGACAGGGTATCTGAAACCAACACCTAGAGAGGTTTTTTCTTGGCTGTGCATAGGGTGGACAAAATCAGAGATGAAGATACCGACATTTTCCTGGGGCTGAAAGTGATTTGATATTTAATTTGACCCTGAGGGTCGGGGAACTTCAAACGACAACTGGCGACAAAGCTTGATTGACTTGGATTTCCATAAGATGCTTGGAAAAAAGTTCCAAGAATATTCTCCCAAATGGCAAATGGTGGTGAAAAATAGCGATGAATCCTATGGTGCAATAGTGCAATCTGTAAAAAATCACCTTAATCAAACCAAATCCAAGTTGAGGGGCTCCAAAAAAAATCTGACGACTCCTCCTGATAACTCTCACACGATCCGATGTCGCAAGCTTTTGAGATTCACCCACCTTGATGTGTTTTTTTTCTGAAATAAGCTTGGCAGTACCTAGTTGGCCTCGAAGAAAATTCCAACAGACCCCCTGGAACATACCCCAGGTACCCCAAAATACAAAGGTGAAAGGATCTCCTTCATAAACAGGTCGTTGAGGGTCTGGGGTATGTTCTCAGGGTGTGTTGGAGTTTTCTTAGATGCTGGTTTCAACCCATTTGAAAAATATGCTCGTCAAATTGGATCATTTCCCCAAATAGGGATGAACATTGATATTGTTTAAAACCACCAGCTAGCTACTAGTTGGGAGTGGTTTCCCTAGTGACATCGCCATGAAAGTTCAGAAGACACAATTAAAAAAAAAACTCCACCCCATAGCAAACATTCACAAGTGCACGCAGCGATCCGGCAGAAAGACAACCGGGAGGCCCGAACGAGCACCGCTAAGAGAACTGAAACCACCCAGGAGGTTTGAATGGTAGACCTCATTGCATTGCTGGTTGGTGGTTTCAACCCTTCTGAAAAATATGCGCGTCAAATTGGATCATTTCCCCAAGATTTTTTTCTTGAAACCACCAGTTAGATTGTGGCTGGATGTTGAGCGATTCTTGGCGGGTTCATCAGCTTGAAAGTTTTTTGGCTGCCTAAAGTTGAGAGTCTCTCCATGTCACTTCATCCATAAGAAGTACAAGGGGTCATTGTATGATATCAAGCCAAACAATGCATTATTACAAGGGAAATCCTTCAAAATCACCATACATTTGCGGTGATGACATTTGATCCACCCCAAAATGGGTCCCATTTAATGACCCGCTGCAGTAGCAGGCCTTCCAGCAATCCATTTTTGATAGCCAAGCAGCCGTCCCAAAGGCATCATACTTGTGTTGTAAAGAGATCATGTCGGGCCTGTGTCGAAGGATTATTGTGCAAGGATTGTTGTGCACATTGGATGAAACATGGGCCATCCTTCCCTAAAACGACTTTTGTAAAGAGTGGAGAATCAGAAATGCTGGCACCACAAAAATGTCAAGGAAAAAAATTGATCTTTCATGATTCTGGGCAAATGACTAAAATTCCCAAACCTGAATTAAGGGGCCACACATCTTGCTTCCTTCCGGCACTCCCCCTTCCCAACTGCCAAGAGAGCACCAACCTGAATTAACGGGATGTTGGGGGGAGGAATTCCCTGACTAAACACCACCATTTAAGGATCCATTTGGGGTGACCTCGGCGCTAAGGACTGCCTATACCCTGGGATTCCAAGCACCATTAAACCAATGGGTGGATTTATATAACCACCATTGCTGAACCCTAAGGGTTTTAATCATCGAAATTGGGTCAACCATTTTTTGGTGGTGGAAGCCTAGGGTATAGTCAAGTTTCTTTAAAAACAAAACAGCACAGCCAGTCTTTCCAGATCAAAACTGACCTCAATAAACACGATATGTAAACAATTTGAGGGCTGTTAGAGACTCAAACATTCTTTGGAAATGGTCCAATGGTTCATTTCAGTACAAGCCTCAGGAAGTTGGTTCTTTATACAAATCTCATCAGTTTATAAATCAACGACTCGATAGATGTAGGTACATCGAAAATTGCTATTTACCTACATTTGGCATAAATCTATGGGTAAAACTAATTACAAATGGAGTTATGGGCCCCTTATAAATGGCCGAAAATAATTTGGTAACTGGGGTTAGTTCACCTCTACTTATGGGGGTTGTAGCTCCATTTATAACTGGTTGGTTCCCACCTTGTAGGGAAATCACCATTTAAAAACTCCATCCCCCAGAACCGAGTCAAACTTGTTTTCCACCTCCACTCGGTGGCCACATTCATGTCACATTCAAAGGTCAGCACCTGAAGTGGCATCCATGTGGGAGAAAGAAGTTGGCCTAACCACCATGGAAAATAACATGACGATCGCAAACCGCAAATCCCCCATGTTCAATGGGAAATTAAATTCATGATGGATTTTACAGCGAGTCAGGTTAGTTTACAGGAATTACAATGGAATGGAGTATACTTAGTCCTGCAACTAACAGCGGTCGTTTACCCCTTCAAAATGGTGCTTTTTTGTCGAGGATCCGGCTTCCTTTTGGGGGCGCAGAAGGCCTATTCTTGAGATGTGCTGATTATATAAGTTGGTTATAAGTCCCATAAGCAGGTTATAAACCAAGTTACTAACTAGTTCCTAACTTTGATGGACACCCTAGTAAGCATTTAAACGCACCAAGGAAGTATAGCATGATGAAAGTCGTGGACACCGAATAGATTGCCCAAGCACAAGTCTCTATTTAGATCCCCCAAGCGGAGATTTTGTTCAAACCCTCCAAACAATAAGACTACTTCCAACCACTCAGCTGCATAGACAGGGTTATAGGGGCCCACCCAACCATTTTCCATATGCTTCGGGTTGGTTCACCCATGTTCACCCGATAACTATGTTCAGCTAAGAAATCAATTGTAAGAAAAGCTTCAAAACTTGCGAGAACATCGGAAACTCAACGGACTTGCAACCGGGGGAAATCAACTCCAGTAAAATTTCTTGTCATCAACTAAGTGCACCACCACAGGCAATTTCAGCTGCTCGAAATCTCGTTTAAGAAGTCGTGCATGCTCCTGAAGAACTGAATCTTGGCATGATAGCTTTGTTGCAGGAGTAGCAGCAAACAGCAGTTTTATATATGGTCGATCACATTCCTAAGGATCCATCATCAATCAACCAGGATTTCATACTTCGAGGATCATCCCATTTAGTAAGTAGTTAGTAACCCCATCTATAAGCCATTTTTAAGTCATTTGGAAGGGGTCTCACAACCCCAGTTTAAGGGACTTACTAACCGGCTTTTAAGCACTTACAAATCCTGTGATGATCCTCCAAGTAGTTTACATAGTTTTACTATGTAAGTGGGATGATCCTCCAAGTATCTCCAAGTAGTTCACTAGGTGGTGGTTACAACCTACTATTTGAAAAATATGCTCGTCAAATTGGATCATTTCCCCAATTCTTCGGGGTGAAAATAGACAATCTTTAAAAGCACCACCCAGAAAATCGTTGTATAGCAGGCATGTATAGGCCTCCACATTCACCAAACCCCCTAGGCTTCATGTCACAACCTACGTCGTGTTTTTGTGTTTCACCCGTTGCTCCACATCGGTTTTCGGAGACTCCTCGATGCCTGTGGTCTCATGGTAAGCTTCGACACATTCATCTCCCGGCCTAGTGAGTCAATGAGGGGTCACAAACGGTATGGGGCTTCTAAGAGAACCCCAACATACGTTTGGAGCATACCCCAGGCCTCCCCAAACCCTTGAATGAAAGGAATTCTGAAACATAAACTGTTGGTAATTCGGGTCTGGGATATCCATCTGGCCAAATTAATAATGTTTCACTATATAACATATAGATTTCTCCGAAATAAAGAGGATTTCCCGGAACCTCAGCTACCTTTTGGGGGCCCAGGTCGTGTGAGGTCTTTACAATGTGGCCAGATGAAATCCTGATTGTCCTGACATGATGACTTTTCAAATAATCCTACTGTAACTGGGTAGGATTTTACAGGAAACAACCAGGGTCAACAGGTCCCTGCTTCAATGTTATGCCCTTGGGCTCTATAGAACTTGACCAATTATTCTAAACTCCAACATACCCCGAAAGGAACATACCGCAAACCCTCAACCAGCCATTCATGAGGGAAATCAATTTTCATATTTTGCATTTTGGGGGTATCTAGGGTTGCGAGTTGCCCCTGGCCAGTAATGAGTTATGAAGGGATCCTCTACTAACACCTTGGTTAAATAATTGACAATACTTGTGGTGGTGCTGATTGCCATAAGTGGGTGGGGGGCTATCGCATCCCGAGGTATCAATCAACAAATTATGGAAAAAGTACCCTCAGTCCCTTAAAAAAATCCACACAGTTTCCCGGCCATGAGGGGGACTACAGCATGGAATGAATATGAAAGTACCTTCCAGTAAACTAACATAGCTGAATGGAAAATGGACCCGGATTGAAGATGTATTTCCTCTTAAACATGGGGATATTCCAGCCAGCTATCTTAGTTTACCAGAATGTATTCGAATTCGTACACCCCAAAAGCTTAACAGCATAACAAAAGAACTGCGAATGGTCAAAGTTACCCAAAAGCCGGATTGTCTTCCTTTCACACAATTTGTTTCATGGCCTTTAGCTGTTAAACCTTCACAATTTGTAGTTTAGTTGCCGAAACTCGTGCGAAAAAGTGATCCTCCAAGTAGCTGAAACTTACTTCCTACAAATTCAACCCCAGTGAAGGGATTAGTGAACAGCTGCAAAGAAAGGGTCTTTTTATAGGTTGAACCGGTGAAAAAGTCTGTTTCATAGGTCAAAAATCGAGAGACCTAAAGACATGATCACCATACCTATATCGGATTTGCTATATCCCATACCATCCATGTGGTATATTTACTTACATTTAGTTGATTTTAATGGTAAATGTAGGTAAATATACCATACATGGATCCTATGGGTATGAATGTCTGCCTGGAAAGCCTCAGAATTCACATGTGCAACATGTTCATCACCCTCGACCTCCAAAAACGGGGGACGTGGCCCCAATAGTAGGAACCCCTGTAAATGCATAAGATATGCCACACCCCCCAAACAGCTGCAAACCCCTGAAAATGCGTGTGAAAGGAAGACGATCCGGCCTTCCATTTTGGATTTCTGTAACCTTTTTAGGGTGGCGAACTGTTAAACTTTAGGGGTGTATCTTGTTGCTCATGTTGTTGAGTCCTCTGATGTACCATATTCTTAATGTCTCTTAGCTTGCGGAATGCCAAAAATCCGTCATGACACTGTCTGAAAAGCTTGATAGCTGTAATCAAATATAAATATGGTTATACATATGATAATATTTGTATGTATATCTATACGTGTAGATGTAATGCCTATGATACATACATCATTATATCTGTATGTAGCGTATATACACTTTAGTCAATGTATACCTAGTCACCGTGTTTGAGTTGTATCTCGTCAATCGGGATATGTGTTCCAATTTGAATCCGCTAAGTGCAAAGCTTGAGGTGCTTGTACTCGATGATGCAAGTGTCCTGGGGACATCACCAAACATTTCTACGTTATATAAGCTGTATGGATACGGCTTATGTAAAGAAAAACCATCCCCAAAAATCGCCGGCTATGAGGTTCAGGAAATTTCAGAAAACACCATCTATTTTAGGTAAACTTTTGGTGATTTTGTCAGAATCACTGGACCAAACAAATGTCTGAGAGGTCTTCGTTGTTTTGGTCGACATGAAACTTTCAAACAGGAACAAAACTTTCATTAACGTTTAAATAAAGGAAAAGGAGTAGTAGAAGGGAAAACCCCCGACTTTTTGGGGGAGGAAGAGAAACAGGACCTATAGAAATGAACTGAAAACTGTATCAAACTGGGAAGGATCTTATCAACAAAAAAACATCTTTTTTCACAGGGGAACTGTAGAAAACCTATCAAGTCCATGAGAGTTTAAGTATCACCTACGTCCAGGCTGCGAAACGCAACTTGTACATCTTCAGATTGAATATGTATACACTCATTTTCAATAGACCATGGAGATTGTACATCGCAATCTGAAGTTAGTTTTGTATGTATAGTTACATGCAACTTGTCTTCAAATTGGCAATGGACAATCCCCATGTTTCATTAGCAAATACATGGGATATGTATCAGTTCCCTGGAGGGTACCGCCAAAGGAAATAACCCCAAAATCCCACGCCTGCATCGTCATGTCTTCACCTCAGGGCTAACGAAACTCACTGGGAAATCGTGGTTGTTCCAAAGGTCTTCGACCTTTAAGTTGTTTTCATATAGGTGTTTCCAAAAATAGTGGTATCTCAAAATGGATGATTTATAATGGAAAACCCTACTAAAATGGATGATTTGGGGGTACCCCTATTTTCGGAAATATCCATATCTCCTCCTGGAAACCTGAAACACCCATCCATTCAGAAGTTGCTGGTTAACTTTCAATTGGATGGTTTGGAACCCAAATCCTTGATTTTTTGGATTTTCTTTTTTGAAGAATTTCCATCCATTGAAAGCCGCTGCTTGGCTTTTTTTTGCAGTTTTTCGGGCGAAAAACCAAGACATTAAAGATCTAAATCCCAGGATTGATTAGCAAAAAACCTTTCTCAATGGCTGGCTACTTCGGCCCCTTTCCCTCCTGTACATTTTGGACAAAAATGGCAACTCAACACATGGCGGATGTTGGTGGTTGAACCAACCGACCTTTGAAAAATGTAACTCAACCACTACCTAGATGGCGGTTAAGGCCCTTGGTACATGTATAATCTGCTCAAGCTTGCCCACGCAAGATGGAGCCAACTGTGATCCCTCAGCATACTTGGATGTCCCAGGAAGTCAGTTAGTAAATGGTTAGTAAATGGGTTATAACCTAGTTTTAAATGGTGTATATTAGGGTTATAACCCACTTACTGACCATTTCCTAACTTCCGGGGACATCCAAGTAGGGCTTTTGAACACAAAGACCCCCGGCCAATCTTGTTGCAGAGATCGGACCACTGATCCAAATCCTTGCAGACGACCTCCGCCGGTTTCGGTGATTCACGAATCGTGACCAAACTTCATCCCCAAACGTTGGAGGTCACTTAAACATCCCAAAAAGGGGTACCAGCAGAATTGCCAGGTCTTTTTTAATTTCGTGGTAACATCCACCAAACATATTCACCTACATTTCCTGGAAAGATCCACCAAATGCAGGTAATCATCTTGATGATCTCCCTGTCCCAAAGTTGGTGTCAAATTCTTGAGAGAAATCCAAAGATTTCTTGCGGAGATTCGAAAACGCACGAGTGCAACAACGCCTTTCATTGGTTTGGCACAGTATGCTGAGTATCTTTGGGTACTGACATTTTGGGTGAGAAAGTTTTCTTTGCTTCATTTAAATTCAAACGGGATGCTGTGGAATAGAATTCCCAGTGTATCCCAGTGTCATTGAATGTCATTGATGTGACTGCCAATTCCATACCATCCATGTATGATATATTTACCTACATTTAGTTGATTTTTATGGTAAATGTAGATAAATATACCATACATGGATGGTATGGGTCATTGATTCGATTGCCAATATGAACTCGGCAACTCTCGCCATCTGCCGGTGGGTGGCACCACCATGGCACCGGTTTTGAAGCTAAGATCCAACGCTGATAAGTTGGCTCTTTCATGCTCAAAAACCAAAGAAACACATCAATCTTTGTATCTCCCAAGTCTGTGCTGCTGCTGTTGCTGTTGCTGTTGTTGCTTTTGTTGTTGTTGTTGTTGTTGTTGTTGTTGTTGTTGTTGTTGTTGTTGTTTCAGATCCAAGTTTTTGGCGGATCCTTCCAAACAAAAACGTACCCCCAAAAAAACACACACGTTTTCCATGGTGTTTTTTTTTCCGACACACTTCGCCCAACCTTCAAAGTGTATCTCACCACCAAGTCCTCTGGAATGGTCAACACCTCTGACACGCCGTCGCACGCGAATCCAGTGGGTCAAGGTTGGTAAGTAAGGGGATGCACCGGATGTCAAGATGCGAAACATATAGGGGTTTCCTAAAATGGTGGTGCCCAACAACCATGGGTTTTCCTACTAAAAATGATCATTATGGGGTGTTTTGGGGGTACCACCATTTCTGGAAACACCCATATATGTTTCATTATGTCTGGGCATTTTTTACCACTGAGGTCGCTATAAAAAATTGCCTAGACTAGAGTATATGTGTTTCCGTTTATTCAATGACTGGATGGATCCTTAGTATAGGGATTCTTTACCTTGGATTTGTTTATTCCATCCGCATCGTGTTTCCAAGTACAAGCAAATCTAAGATCGACCAATGAATCTGAATTATATGACAAATGTTCATCAAGAAAACCTTGAGATTTTGAATACAATTTTTCGCAGAGGATTCCGTGAGGTTTTTTGCATCTGTAGTATATATCCATCTTCTTCAAACATGAAAGAAAAGATTACAGAAAGCAAACTTGAACTCCCACGTGATTCTCCCACCCCCCCCGATTGTTTGTCACTCGTTTTTCAGCTCTGCACCTGTCCATGTTCACAGGGATGGCAAGTTACAGGCAAACGTCGAGGTCCAAAATGGTCCTGCTGCTTTTTTTTGGGGTAGGAGAAGGTATCGGACACAAACATACCTTCGGTTGGCGATATGTTTATACCCAGAAGGGTATCTTCAAATAACTTGTAAGAACACATTCAACTTGCTAGTTGGTGGTTTCAACCCCTGGGAAAAATATTTGTCAAAATGGGAATCTTCCCCAACTAGGGTTGAAAATAAAAAATCTTTGAAACCACAAACTAGCTTGGGATTGGCAGTATTCAGTACTAGGGCAATTTAGAATTTAGGGACCACGAGACGTTTTCTGGAAATTGTTCCTATTTATGCTTAGAAATATTTCTGCTTGAGACACACCATGCCACCCGCTGTCATTCGGTTGCTGCAATTTGCCCAAATATATTATAGTATAACTCCCTACTGGGATGTCCATGGTACTTAGTCAATGGATTATAAATTAAAACATTTTAAAACCATCTATAACCCCTACAATATATAAGTTGGTTGTCTCGTAAGTGAGTTATAAAGCAACTGACTAACTACCTTTGGACCCGAAAACAACGAAACATGAAGGTTTTAGGCTTAGGCCCTAATAATATTGGTATTTCCCCCAAAAGAATGAAGGTTGTAGGTTCCCATGGTAGCCACCATCACTTCCAGCCGGACACCGATGTCCCTGCACCTCGCACATCACTGGGTCCATCAGAGAGAGGGCCTGTTTGCAACAAAGATTCCAGTGTGCAAAGTTCACACAGTCAACTACTTGGAGGATCATCCAGGTAACCACCATTTATAAGCCATTTGGGCCATTTGTAAAGGGAACAACCCCACTTAGGGGACTTACTAGTCCATGGTTATTAATCACTTACAAGTCATGGGATGATCCTCCAAGTAAGGGTTAATTGTTGTTTTGGGTTGGTGGCTTGGGATTCGAATCGGGGTACCCCTAAGTAACAATCCCTTTCATTTTCGGGGATCCTAGGAATCTGACATGACAGTGGAAAACTAACAAGACATTGGAAAATCACAATCTTCACTGGGAAATACCGTTGATTTTCCATTGCTTTATGTGTTAGTTTGTTAGTTTGTTAGTTTGTTAGTTTGTTAGTTTGTTAGTTTGTTAGTTTGTTAGTTTGTTAGTTTGTTAGTTTGTTTGTTTGTTAGTTAGTTAGTTAGTTAGTTAGTTTGTTTGTTTGTTTGTTTGTTTGTTTGTTTGTTTGTTTGTTGTTTGATTGTCTGATTGTTTTGAATGTAAGAAAAAAACTCAAACCACCAATTGAAAGATATGGTCTTCAAATTGGATCATCTCCCCAGGTAGGGGCGAAAAAAAATAGTTGAAACCACCACCTAGAAAAAGGTATGCCAGACTTTAAGCCGGAGATGTGTTCCTTCTATAAGTGCCATCACTTTTAACGGATATCCATTCGTCAAAGCACCTGCTTGGAGGATCATCCCAGTTAGTAACCACCATTTATAAGCCATTTAGGCCATTTGTAAAGGGAACAACCCCAGTTAGGGGACTTACTAACCATGGTTATTTACCAATTAAGGGATGATCCTCCAAGTGGTGTCAAAGCTGCAATCCAAGTTAAGGTCGAGGTTCTTTTTGGATTTCCACGATTCGGGGAATGCTAACCATCCAATTCTTTTTTGGGATGATGTCAAATAAGGACTACACCCAGAAATCTAACAGAGATAATTACCAAAAATGGCCATATTTTAAAGGAGTCACCTTTTTCCAAACCATCATTGTGGGTATCCATATGAGTTTCAGAGGATGTATATAAATCATTGCCTCTTTATTTTAATAACATTGGTAAGCCTTAAGTCCATTGCTAAAGGTACTGTATTAGTTTTGATGTGTTGCATCTGAATTCCCACTAAACTCAAAAGGGTCCAAGATCCTGACGAACTACCAACTAAACCCAAAAAGGTTTAAGATCCTGACCAACTACCCAAGATTTGCATAGATTTGCTATATATAATTTGTGGCCCAGTATCCAATTCACCAACAACAAAAAACATCATCCCACTCTGCCACCCTCCAAAAACACTTACACCGCACCAAGCGGACCGACCGCCTGCATGGTGTTTTCCTCATCCAGTATAGGAACGAAGAAACTTTCCCAAAAACCCCACTCACCTCAGAACGACTCTGAATTTTTTCTTTGCGGGGCTGCAAATTCTTAGATTTGCGACTGCCACTGTGGTTGGAAAACACTAACAGATATTCCCCAAATGGTGGTGAGAAATGGTGATGAACACCATGGTGTGAAGTAAAACATCACCTTAACAACAAATAACACAAACTTTGGCGTTTCCTTACGCAACTTGGCATGAGATGCAAAATTCGAATTATAGAAGGTACAAGGTGGGCCCCCCTACTGTACGATCGCTAGGTTTTTTTTTTCCGGCCCCTATAAATGGCCGAAAATAATTAGATGGGGGTTTCACTGGAGTTATGAGCTTACTTACTGGGATTATATGCACATACCCTCTGGTAAACTAACATGGCAATGGAAAACGGACCCGGATTGAAGATGTATTCCCTATTGAAAATGGTGATTTTCCAGTGCCATGGTAGTTTACTGGAGGGTAAATATAGTATCCCACAATTTTCAAGGTTGAAACCCGGTGAGTCACCCTGAAAGTTCACCGAATAAAACCAATCGCCGAAAACTTTTTTTCGAAAGTCATGTTGTACTTTGGATTTGCCTAACATGCTTGAAAAAATGTGAACAAACATATGCGTGGTGAAAAAAGTGGTGATGAAAATCCCATGGGTCCCTCGAATCCGTCAAAAAATCACCAACAAAAAAAACAAACATAACTAGTTGGTGGTTTCAACCCAATTGAAACATAATAGTCAAATGGGATCATCTCCCCAGGTAGGGGTGAAAATAAAAAATATTTGAAACCACCACCTAGCAAACATAACGTCTATGATGTTCCATTCTGTCCTCCGGTTTTCAGGCAACATATGCAACTTTGCTGCTCTCAGACGAATTCTCCCAGGTTTCCCTTGCCATTAAACTGCTTGGAGAGAGGTGTGTCAGCGGACACCTGACGCATCCTCAGGCTGGGAAATGATGTCGCAATGATCTATACCCCTCAAGTCCTTGCTACGACGGGATGTTTGTAGAAAACATACTCTCTCATGTTAACTTGCACCGTTTCTCATAAGAAACTCCGGCTTTTTTGGGTTTTTTACAGTTCAATAATGTTAAATATCTTGAACACCACCTTGACATAGATTTTACTGCCCTTCCCAAAAACACAAACACACACATACACACACTGACATTTGGATCCTCATTTCTTCATCCCTCAAAAAAGATCGCACTCGAGCCCTATCCAACTTGCTTTGCGACCGAGATTGACACAGATTGACAATCTTTCAGCTAATTTTTGGTTGGGCTTGGTGGTTTGGATCCCTGGGATGATTGGGATTCCGAGGGCTACCCCGATATGAGGGCCCCCCAAACCAACTGCCAACAATTTTTACCATTAGCTTCATCTTTTTGGCGAACATCTGAGGCTTTCCGACTTCATCATAAAAAACATGTCAGTGCCTCGGAAGATGGGCAGCTTGTCGAAGTGAGTGGTCGTTTCCAAATGAGCTTTGGTGATCAAAACCCGTTTTTGACCTTCCATTATACTGGTTGGTTCATAGGGATCCTGATATCATGAAGCAGAAAAATAAAACCCCCGACATGAAGCATGAGTCATCCGGTCTTATAGATGGATAACTGGGGGTTATACCCCTGTAAGTGGAGTCATTCCGGGCGAGGTTTTGGATTCGTAGGTGATACAGCCAGCACCAGCTTTTTGGAATAGGAGATAAAATAACAATGACCAATGCTCAATGGGGTACAACAGCCAAACGACTGAACAAAAAATCCAGTATCTAAAGCATCATTTGGGTTCAAAGACTTGAAAAGCATGGATGTAGAAAGATGATGTTTTCTTTGATCCACTTGAACGAATCACGTTTTTTGGGAGATTTCATCTTTGATCCAACAAAAATACATATCCAGCAGTTGATGGTCTGTTGGTTTCTGAGGAGCATCACGTTTTGGTTGGTTCCTTCAAAACGTTTTTTGTTGATTGGCAAGCAAAACCAACCAGAAGGCAGCTGAGAAGGCTTGGATCCTGTACATGTCGTAACCGCCAGGATTACCTAGAAGCCTTCATTTTCCAGGGGGTCCACATCCAATACATACGTAGTTGGTGGTTGAACCAACCCCTTTGAACAAATATGCTCGTCAAAATGGGTTCATCTTCCCCAATTTTCGGGGTGAACATTAAAAAAAATAATTTGAAACCGCCACCTATAGATACATTTATCATATATATATGCACACTTCTTTCATCATCTTTCAGGAGTCATAACAAACTTCATGGTGTGCACTTTAGAGCCACCTTAGAATAGTAACTATGAATGTGCACAGGGAACATGTCAAGTGTAACCTTTCAAAACGAAGTCAATGAAACAACATCATTTAACTTACTCAGCCAACAAACAATGAAATAAAAGTTTAAACTCTATTTTTCATATATCAAATATGGAATTCCCAAAAGTTTAAAGGTTACAGCTTGGCTGAGTAAGTTAATAAAGTGATAGCTACTCACCCTAAACCTACTCATGTCCATTTCACACAGCAATAATCAGTAAGTTTCCAACTGTTTTAGCTCCAAACACCCCATCAACAAAAACGTGAAAGTTAGAAATGCCACCAAACCAATGTTCCATATTGATCCAAACCCAACCCCATGTGTTTCACATGACCAAAGTTATGACTCTAGTTGGTGGTTGAAACAACCCTTTTGAAAAATATGCTCACCCAAATCATCCAATTTCTTTTCAGCTTCCGAACCAGCTTTTGGTTCCTTCATGGCTTCCTCATCCCACCTTAGTTAAACAAGTTGCTGAAGTTGGGCCCAAAGCCCATCGGGAAATATATCTGGGTGACATGGAGCCCCTACACGTGGCCCAAAATACATGAGAAACTGGGGTTATAACCCTATACTTATACAGTAGGAGTTTTGTTGATCATTCTTTGCTTATAGAAGTTGTGATTCTTTTACACTCCTGTAAACCAACATAGCCATGGAAAATCCACCATTTTGATGGTATTTACCAGGAAAAATGGGGATGTTCATGGGCTATGTTAGTTTCAGGGAGGGTAATTTGGAAAATTGAAACATCTGCTTTTAAACTTGGGGGGTAGCTCCAAATCGCACCCTATTCCGAAAAACAAATTTGATAGATACCCCCATGTGAAAATCGCTCCCTTCCAAGCCGACCCGAAAGAAGGTGTGAAGACACCTTTCGGAAAAACTGCTATATACCAATTGGGTTTCGGGTTGCAGAAGTTTTTTTCGGCCAGCAATTGAAGCATCACTTTTCTGGAAAAAAAACAGCCCCTGAAGCTGAAAAAAAACACTGAAAGATCAACTCAAAGAGGCTAATAAGTTACGAATCACCAAAGCTTTGCCAAGATTCGATAGATGACCAAGGATGAACATGTGTACATGTATGCAATATATCAATAAATTACCCTACCCCTGTTTTTTTTTGGGGGGGTTATGACTTATGACTCATGACTATGAAATCACATGAGCCATGAAACAAACCTTAATTGTTTAGGGTATATAGGGAATTAAACTACACAGTTATATAGGGGTCATCATAAACCATTATAAGAATCCCTATGAAACAACCAGTACATCGGAAAGTAAGGCCGATTGTTTTTTGTGGCTGATATGACTAATAACACCTTACTTGGTGGATCATCCCAGTTAGTATGTAGTTTGTAACCCCTATTCAAAAGCCATTTAGGGTTAGGGGACTTACAATCACCGTGGTTACTAACCACTTGCTAAATGGCATGATCTTCCAAGAAGGGCCCATAAACATAAACATGTTTTGAGTTTTGTCAAACTTTTCATGGATACCCAAAATTTAACAGAGAGAGATACCCAAAACATGATGGGCCTTGGATAAATTACATGGGATGATCCTCCAAATATATGGGTGTTTCCAAAAATAGGGGTACCCCCAAATCATCCATTTTAATAGGGCTTTCCATGATAAACCGTCCATTTTGGGGGTTTTCCCCCTTTTTTTTGGTTCAACACCCATATGGAGAAATCCCGGTCTGCCCAAGCCGCTGAAATTCGCCAAGTAACTTCCGCCTGGCATCGGAGCCACGACGAAAGACGGCGATCTCCTCGAGCCACGGCAAGGGCAAACTTTACCCAATGACGCATCCATGGGATGATGGTATATTTCCCTGACATGAAAACCATACAAAAATACCACCAAATGATACCAAATGTAGGGAAATATACCATACATGGATTACTGGGAGGATCATTCCCATTTTTCAGGTGGTTAAAGAATCATGGGTTTGTTTTCGTCCCCCTAAGTTTTTGGGGTTAGTCTAGTTGTAAAATGGCTCGTAACCCCCCATTTAACTAACCAATTACGAAGTGCGGTCATCCTCCTTACGTAGTGACATGAAACCCATGAGGCATCCAGTCATCCTGGTGGTTGATGAAGGGATCCTGATGTCATGGCGCTTTTAGAATTAGGAGCCACATATTCCCTAGGCTCTACTAGGGTGTCCATGGAAGTTAGTAACTAGTTAGTAAATTGGTTTACAACCAATTTAGGGGACTTACAACCTACTTGATATATAGGGGTGAAATAATCCACATACTAAGTACCATGGACATCCCAGTAGGCCTATATAAACTGCATAGGCAGGTTGAAAATTTGGTGATTGAACTATATATATATATATATATACAACATCGGAAAGCGCCAAAAAATGTCAACTGTTGTCAAAGTCTCGCTGCACAGCCGAAAATTTCAATGCAATCTTCACACGTTTGTTTTTTTAAAAACCCTGTACAATTTAAGATGGATACTGAAAATGATTCAGAAAAGAAAAAAAAGGTAACAAATATATAAATCCTTTCAAACATGGGGCTTTATCACATTGCTCAAGTTATTTACCCTCCAGGAAATTAACATATCCCACCTGGGGAAAAGGAAACTCATCTTCAAAATGGACTTTTCAGGGATATGTTAGTTCCCAGGAGGGTACCTCTTAAATTTTCAGGGAGCCCTGTTCTACCTTTGAAGGCAACCATTTGGAAACCATTTAACCGTTCAACCTTCGCCAATCACTGACGTCAGCGTCTCTCCGACCTCTGTGTGTTCACGTGCAGAGGCAAAGGCCCAAACACTCTTCCGACCAAAGTGCACCTGTCAATGGAGTTTCCAGTAGGACCTCCCGAAAAAAGTGGGATCGGTAGCATATAATCACCCAAAGTGGCAATATAATTATTTCACCTATTAAGGGAACCAGAAACAGCTATTGAACCTGTGCGTTTTCCGAATTTCTGTGGTTTTTTGGTGGTGGTTGGTGGTTGAGTTCCTTTTTGTTGGTCCAAAATATGCATTTGCGCAAGTCTAAATGAGAGCTCATCACTCCCCCCCCCTGAAATCGAACAAAAATAAGAAACCATCTCAGGGGGGTTAAAGGACACAGAAAGAATGATATCTCAAAGAATGCCGTTTTAACATGATGGCTTTGGGGTGAATACTTGCCATCATCGATACTGGTTTAAGTTGTGTCAGAAACCACTGAAAAGTCTGCTTCCTCTGAGTTTACAGCCCTCCATATCTCGTTTCTGATCGATCCATCGTTTACAGCATTTCAACCGATTCAATAGATTTGAAGTTGAAGGATTTATAACTACAACTGCAGTCTGTTCAACATTGAAGTCTTACGAAAAATACACAACTACAATGAAACAAAAGAAACATCGCAGTCGCGAAAAAACCATCCAACAAAAAAAAAATCGACCAACCGAATCTACACTTCTCTGGTTGGTGGTTTCAACCCATTTGAAAAATATGCTCGTCAAATTGGATCATTTCCCCAGGTAGGTAGGGATGAAAATAAAAATGTTTGAAACAAAACCACCTAGTTCTCCTTGGCGGAACCCCCAAATTCGCATTCGAATCGCCTCTCTGAGTCCTGGTGCATTTGGTCCACTGTAGGCTGCAAAGGCAAAATCACGCAGGCGCCACTCCGGTGGTTCCGAGCTACCCCTGCAACGACGCGACGAGTCCCGAAATCTCCAGGATAGGCGTGGCTGGGAAAACCCGTTTTGGGTTGTTGGGTCCATTTTTTTGGTTGAAAACGGCCGTGCTTTTTTGCGAGGCGTGTTTTCGGTGGGTGATTTTAGTAGGTCTTTTGTTGGGGGAGGGAACAATTTTTTGATGGTGCACGTTCAAGAATTTCTTTTTTCCGTGGAAACACCCTGAAGCTAAGTTCGCAAGTTTACCCCTTAAAAAAGGTCAAAACAATCTTTAGTTGGATGATGAAATGCCGTTTTTGGGGCCGATCTATTTTGCGGGCCAACTTGCTCTTCGTTGCAAGCGGGCCAGCTAGCGGGCACGTATCAATCAAGTTAAGTAAGGACGACACGCGCCGCTGTGCTGTATATTTCGATTCGCCGGGGAATGTTCAAATGCCAACAAAAGTAGTTGCAGAGGAACAGCTGCCCCTTGGGTGAGGCGTTGCTTCGCAGAGCTTCTAACTTTGATAGCATGATTCCGGTGGATCGACTCCACCCTGGTCCGCTTTCTGCTGCCTTATTTTCGTGGTTTCTGGTCCCAAATTCCAGGGGTGGTAGGGCCCCTTCCAAATGGCCTTTCATACCTAAAATGGCCTAAATGGCTGACATAAATGGGGACTACTGCTTACTAAGTGGGGTGGTCCTCCATGAATGGCCGGTCTTTTTTTCCCGGACCGCCCTCCAAAGATGCGGTGTAACAACGATGGGATCCACCGATGCATGGACTGACTCCATCTATAAAATCCAGGGGTGCTATCTACAAAGCTCCCCTTCCCAAACAAAAAATGGAAGAAACAAAACATAATCATAATCAGAATTGTGAAAGTATACAATAAGATCAAGTAAGACCATCATCAAAAAAACAGAATATAAGTTTCACAATCTACAACAGCCCGACATGTCATGGCAATTTATGGAACTTAGATGGGCTATGGACAATTTGGAATAGGTTCGGGGACAATGCCATCACCAAACTGGAGAGTCCCCATAGGGTGTGTTATGACGGAAAGTTCAATACCACTCCTTACTCTGATCGTCTACTCATTTTGTCGGACGCTGACTATGAAAAACACACATTCGAACTTGAAATATCATTTGCAAGAACATGTGTGTTAAAGTTGCATCAATCCTTTAATGATCATCAAGCTCGGTCAATCAGTTTCGCATCTTTTGGGCAACGCAAGTCCAAATTGGATCATCTCAGGATCGGTGCAAACAATGAAAAATATCTAAAACCCCACCCGGACCGGACCTCTAATATCCTCTAAGAATATCCACCAAAAAGGAGACATCCCCTTAGTTGGAATAGTGAACGATTCATTTATCTCCCAACAAAAAAACCTTCCCAGGGGTGTTTTTGTTGCTAAAAACCCATCACCTTTCGCAAATCGTTCGAAAAAAAAAATCTGTGCCTCTCAAGTTGTGTCAAACGCGATCCACGATGGACATAGCCTTCATCGTCCAAGACTTCGGACCTGTGGTACGACACTGAAGTTGATGATGTTCCCGCGGTTGTGTTGGGAACTTTACCATAAACCATAGGATCCAACAAAAACTATTTAAATGCCTATAAATGTATACCATAAAAAGTCAGGTAAAGATAACATACATGGATCCTATAGGTATAATGAAGTTGTTTTTGTTTTATGATCGATCCACATGTTTTTTGTTGGAACTCCTAGCCTATCACCAATTTTTGTTTGTCGCTGAAGATTTCGATCCCTAAAAAGGGGGGGTTCACCTGGACCTATATGGGTGTTTCCAAAAATAGTGGTACCCCAAAATGGATGGTTTATAATCGAAAACCCTACTAAAATAGATGATTTGGGGGTACCACCATTTAAGGAAACACCCATATAAGTTGATATCAATATTTCATAGCAAGGGTTTTCGAGAACCATCTCAAAAATGCAGCTTAAAACAAAGTTTCTGATATAGCTACATCTACTCGTTTTCAACCTAACAGTTTCAAGAACACGGCTTGACGAAAACATGCTACTGGTAGGAGACACATCCACCAATCATTTTCCCACCAAAAATATACCCACTACACAAACCAATCATAATCGATCCACCCAACAGATGTCCCCTTCAACCCATTCACTGTTTTCGTTTTGGTTCCTGCAAAAACAGTTCCTTCACGAAAGCACTGGAATGTTTTTTTTGAACTAACATGCATGTGTTTCCCAACCAAAAAAAGAATACAAAAAGTCACCATCGGAAAACCATGCTTGCCAAAGAGGATTCCCATACCATCCATCGGGACTGGTATATTTACCTACATTTACCATGAAAAATCAACCAAATGTAGGTAAATAAATAATATACCATACATGGATGGTATGGGATTGAGTTAACTTCTTAACTTACACTCAGATCCTGGAGAAACGAATCGAACAGATCCAACCGTTGGCCAAGTGACGAGTGCACCATTAACTGCACATCTGGTGCTAACATGGCGGACTTCTCAGCCCGAAGTCCGCAAGGGGGGCAAGCGGTGTAGTAAAACCCCACCGCCCCCCACGCAAAATTGCTCCAAAAATGGCACCCTAGCAAGTCTTACCAACCTTTTTGTTGTATCATTGTTGCTTTGACATATTTGCAATGTTTTTTTCAAGAACGGCTTCAAACTCTGAAAAGCACCATTTTTTGGGCTGTTGTTGGGTATGTCAAAAAAAGTCAGGTATGCTGCGGTATGCTTGGCTAAGTCCTCTAATCCTCCCTTTTTGTATATGTTTGTGCTGTCAACCCCTTTTGCACGGAGATTTCCGTGTCTTCAACGGTGCCTCTCAAGCAGTTATCCAGAACAATGATGGTTCCACCCTCCACACACTGCATTCCCGATGTGTTGGCTATTTCTGTTGTTGTTTTTTTCCATGTGTGTCAAATCAGCTGGAACATGTTTGAGCAAAAAAGGTAGAGTTGCAGTAATTTTTATGTGCCAAATTAAGAACTCAATTTGTTTGAACCGGCTGGGGCGAGAAACAAAACACCTGCCAAACTTGGCTACAAATGTAAACTGATGTAACATGAGTATGCATACTTGGATGTCCCAGGAAGATAGTAAATGGTGAAAAACTAGGTTATAACCCCAATATACACCATTTATAAGTAGGTTATAACCTATTTACTAACCATTAACTAACTTCCTGGGACATCCAAGTAGGATTGCATAGGTAGTTGCCGAGTCGTAGCATTGGGAACATTCCGATCTCAACATAAAGACATGTGGATAGAAACTCAACAAAAGTATCTAGTTCCGAACTTGAAAAATGCAAAAAGACCTTGCAGGGATTCATGTACTCAAAGTCAAACGGACCTTTTTTCCTTCGTAAAATGGGAATCCCGTCATCAATACCAACCAGGATTTCATTCCCATACCATCCATTTATGGTATATTTACTTACAATCCGTTGATCTTTATGGTTTATGGTTCTTTTGTAGGTAAATATACCGTTCCCATGGATGGTATGGGATTGGAAAAAAAAAACAATGAATTTGGTGTTTTTGCTTTATGTTTTTTTTCTTACTGCTGCATTTCCAACAACTTCTGCGTCACATGAAGATTCAATCCTCAACATCCGAAATCATCCCTACGATCCTTCAGGATGAATTCGCGCCCATCAAAAAAACATACACGCTACTAGGGTGTCCATGGAAGTTACTAGCTACAGTAGTTAGTAAGTTGGTTTATAACCCATTTAGGGGACTTACAAGCTACTTATATAGGGGTTATAATCCACTTACTAAGTACCATGGACATCCCAGTACCCCTGACAAACCTGGCCCCTTCTTCCCTTCACATCCCCGTTTCACTGAGAAACCTTTCCCCCCCGCCCTGCGGCTTCGACTCTGCGAGTTCTTGTTTTTTTCGACGTTTGCTGGTTGCTAAATCTCGAAATCAATTTTCGTTTCTTCCTTTTCGGCCTCAGCGGAGATGGGAATTTGATGAAACTTAACGGAAAACACAAGAGCAACAACCACGTATGGTATATTTACCTTCATTTGGTTGATTTGTATGGTAAATGTAGGTATATATACCAGTCCCATGGATGGTATGGGATACAGTTCCGCCCCCAAAAAAATTACCCCAAACACATCCAGTTGAATTTAGAAGACTTCTGCAAATATAAGTTGGATCTAGCTCCCAAACTCTGTGGCAAAGGAAGGTTTAGTTCGTGTTTTCCTGACAACTGCGTCCTGGGTGTGGGGTACAAGGTGCTCCCCTAGCAGTTATCAATGGGGTTGTAACTCCTATAAATTGGTGATTTGGGATTCAAGGGGTACCCCTCAGTAACAAACCCTTTCAAAAGCAGTGTTGTAGATTTGGCCTTGAATCAAAGCCAGGGCCCCGGGTGAATCACCAATTAATTTAGGTCCGCCGGCATTGTACCATCTGCGGGGACCTGCAACCTCGAAAAGGGATCCCAGGAATCCACAGCACCAGGCTCCCAACCCCCCCTAAAATTGAGCATTAAGCTAACGATTCATTCCATCAATTTCTAGTTGGTGGTTGGTTCCCCCAACCCCTTTAAGAGAAAAAAAATGGGGGGTTCATCTTCATCTTCCCCACATGTTTCGGGGTCCGTGAACCCGAAAAAAAATATGTGAAAATCACACACCCAAGATATATCCCATACGATTTTGCTGCAAAAGTCCTGCCTTTAAAATCAAAAAAATTATCAGCTTGAGAGATCTCCTCCTGAAACCTGGCCCTTGCCGGGCCCTTCGTTTGCGGGGGGGGGAGGGGGTGTACTTGGAGGATCATCCCCATGACGGACGTAAGTGGTTAATAACCATGGGTAGTAAGCCCCCTAAGTAGGGTTATTCCCCTTCCAAAGCGGATAACAAGCTTATAAATGGGGGTTACTAAGTACTTACTAACTGGGGATGATCCTCCAAGTGGGTACATTTGTGACTAAAGTCGCAAGTCGCACATTTCATGGTCTAGTCTGTGCCCCAAACATCTCTTCATACACCCTTGATATTTGAGATAAAATGCCCCAAAATAAGTTCATACTCCCGAGTTTTCTCCTTTTGAGACTTCGGGCAGCTTCCAAGTCTGCCTTCACACCTTTGAAGCGCCTGCAGTGCTGTGTGTGGCGACGGAAGGTAACAACCAACAACCAACAACCACAACAACAACAACAACAACAACAACAACAACAACAACAACCAACAACAACAACAACAGAAGTCACCAAGATCGACATCAAACAATTTAGGTAATGAAAACAGCGTGCCATATTTTCTCCAATTTTTTCCAAACCACTCACCCACACCCACACCTCAGTTTTTCCTGAAGCTCTTCTGTTGACTGCGGTGTTCGATCTCGCAGTTCCTGAAAAACAACAACGACAGAGACATGGAAATGGAAACAATGTCCCCAAAGCAGAAACATCAAAACAAACACAACATATTGCCCCAGCAAAGTAGGGGAACGACCTCAAACAACAAAAGTCTTAAGTTACAACCAAACAAACACATCAACCCATTTTGATTCAACGACTATATAATCAGCAACTTGGTGCAGGTATATACATCCCCCGAAAAAAAACATGACAATGGAAAATCCACCATTATCAATAGAAAATACATCATCTTCAAATGGTTGATTTTCCATTGTCAATGTTACTTTTCGGGGGGGAACGGGGGTAACTATATAACTAACGTAGCCCTTAGCAACTCGGGAGGGGAACTCGTCATCCTGTGTCGGGAATTCCCGCCTCCGCCACAGGTCTGGAACCAGACAGCAACGTCTGCAGAAACTCCTGTTTCCTTCCGGCTGGGCTCCGGCGGTATGTCTCGGTGACATACATGAAATCCGGTAAACTCACCAGTTGAGGGAACGGTCGTTGAAATCCCCTGTTCATTGCAGGGTTTGGGATACATCCAAAAGGTGGTTGGCCTTGGAATTGTGAAGCATCAACAGTTATCTAGGTTCCAATATAACAAAGTGGGCCCCTACCTGATATAAGTATATAGGCTTATTTTTCTCCATTTATAGGGGTAAAATAATCCCCAGTTACCCGTTGTTTTTCGGCCATTCATGGTGGGGTTATAACTCCTCCATTTATAACGATCGTAGGGGTCCATCATGTAGGTTCGGATGTTTGATCCAATTTGAATTCCCAGAGGCGACCGAAAGAAAATTAGATATCCATGCATGTATAGTCATTCTCATATCACCAAGAAAAACAATATCTAGTTGGTGGTTGAACCAACCCATTTGAAAAATATGGTCAACATGGGTTCATCTTCCCCCTAATCGGGATGAAAATAAACGATCTTTGAAACCACCACCTAGATATGTAACATGGTTTCTCAGTTTTTGAGGTGATTGCACAAACCCAATTGAAAAAAAAATGAACCAATTCGGATCATGGTCCATCCATTTCCCCAAGTCTTTGGTAGGTAGATTAGGTAGAAAATCCTCCCCGCAAAAAATAAATGAAACCACCCCCTCTGCTAGAAGTATGTGTCGTGTTGCTGGGTGAGATTTCCTGAGAACTTTTGCCATTTCAACTCTTTGATCGTTTGAATCGTCCCTAGAGTGAGACCAAAATATCTCCGGAAAGTAGTTGAATCATACATCAACTGGGCAGGTGGAAGCATACATATCTATTGGATAGTATTGTATTGTATACCCTCCAGGGAACTAACATATCCCACCTTGGGAAAAGGAAAATCATCTTCAAGATGCCATGTTTGGGGGATAATGTTAGTTCCCTGGAGGGTATACCAGCTCGCGCACCAAGATCTGAAAAAAAATCCACAATTCTGCACAGCGCAGTCGAGAAGGCATGCATCTCTCTTTTTGTGACGCATCATAACGGTACACTCTCTGAAAACTAACAGCTCACCCCTGAAAATTGGCCTAAATGCTCCCCCAAAAGGAAGCCGGATCATCTTCCATATATCAATTTTCAGGACCCCTAACAGTGTACCCGTGGTATTTATTGTGTTCTCTAGGGATTCTTGGGGATTATCACCCATAAATAGTGAATAATCATGGTGATTGTAAGTCCGCAATTCCTGGGGTTGTGGGACCCCTTCCAAATGGCCAAATTTCATGGCTTAGAAAAGGGGTTACTAATTACTTACTGGTTGGGATGATCCTCCAGTAAGTGGTTTGGATCATCCCCATGTATTTCAGCCATGAAATTCGGCCATTTGCCCCCACAACCCCCAGTAATCGGAACCACTTACGTGGACCCGTGATGGGATGATCCTCCAATGGTCCAAGTACCCAACCAGCTCCCATATGAATTCGGTTTCTAGGGTCCTTTCCACCCTGGACCTATTGTGGAGATTATGTGGAGCTAAGGTCCAAGCCATTCCAAGCACCCACCCACCAATGATGGGATTCTCAATGGGGGGTGGTGATTTTGTAAGGTTCCTCAATCTTCCCGTTTGGAATCCTTAGGGTTACTTACTGACTGGGATGATTCTCCCCTCGCACCCACCCACCCAGGGCCCAGCTCCTGTTGCCATCCTCCAGCTCTAACCACTCATCCCAACGGATCCGTCGTACATCCCAGCCCAAGGACGTGAGCCTGAACGATTCGAAGAAAAAACTTCACGGCATCCTCCGGGGATGTTTAGGAGACCCTTCGAAGAATAGACACTATGGTAATAGTGGGTTTTCAACCCCAAATCATCCATTTTAATAGGGTCTTCCAGTATAAACTATCCATTTTGAGGTACCCCTATTTTGGGAAACACCCATAGTTGGTGGTTGAACTAACCCATTTGAAAAAATATGAGTCAAATTAAGGGAATCTTCCCCAGTTTTTTTCGGGGTGAACATTCCAAAAATCATTTGAAGTTCCACCACCTAGAAAAAATATCCCAAAAACTCTGCGTTTTTGGTGGATTTATGTTTTGCTAAAGACTTACTAAACACCGAAAAAATATGGTGGAAATGTGAAAGCTAATGAACCTAAGATGTTAACTGATTGCGATTTCCAAAGAAAACGAGGTATGCAGATAAAGATTACGAAAGGAGCTTTCTCGTTGCAAAACAAAAATATGGCACAACAAATTTGTTTCTCAAAAACAAGTGTCTTTTCTTCCCATCAACCTGTGAACACATGGCACCCAACCTCAACCAGTCAATGGAGTTGAAAAAAAGACAAGTGGAGTGGGTGGATAGCTTGCTGAATCATTGTGCTACTCCCTGGAAGTTGAACATACTGTTGATGGAAGAAATTCCAAACAACCACCTGGGATGGTTAACCACCTGGGATGGTTAAAAAACCTATAAATAGTGGGATAATCATCATCCTTGGTGGTGCAGGATTTTGTCCATCAACAGTAGCACCCGAAAGGGGCGGCCTTTGCTGTTAGTTTTAGGGAGGATGTCTCACGTACATTGTACATGTTGAGTTCCACCAATCAAGGTCTCCCTCACAAATTATTTGGCCTCCTTACTTGGAGGATCATCCCAGGAAGAGTCGGAAGTGGTTAATAACCATGGTTAGTTTTTGTCCCCTAACTGGGGTTGTTCCCTTTACAACTGGCCTAAATGGCCTAAAAATCTTCAGCCACACCAACCCACCAACCCAACTACTTGGAGGATCATCCCAGGACTTGTAAGTGGTGAATAATCATGGTGATAGTAAGTCCCCAATTCCTGCAGTTGTGGGACCCCTTCCAAATGGCCATTCATGGATTGTAAATGGGGGTTTTCTAATTACCTTTGGACCCCAAAACCATGAAAAATGAAGGGTGTTAGGCCCTAAGAATATGGCTGAAATAACTTCTAAAAATGAAGGAAACGCAGGTTCCCATGGTATTTACTAACTGGGATGATCCTCCAGGAAGTATATCTCAACAGACCCACCAACCTTTTTTAGAGAGAAACCCTTGCCAAGGTACGTTGCATGTTGCAGCCGTTTCACGGGAAGGTATTGATCACTGCCTTACCAGAGATGTTGAATTCTGATTTGCAAATGACAATGATTGACAAATAAAGATTGACAGATGAAGACTGACTGATGATGATGATGATGATGATGATGATGATGATGATGATGATGATGATGATGATGATGATGATGATGATGATGATGTACGATGGTAATTCATGAAGACATGCTGATTTATGACTGACACATGATTTCCGATGACGGTTATTTATGACGACGACGATGATGATGACGACGATGACCACGTCCACCTTTTTGTTGTTCCCACCTCAAACATTTCATGTTTCTTGCCCACTCTCACTGCATCCTGAAGCCCCAAACAACCAATGATTCAATGGATGTTTGGTGCAACATCCATTTTTCACGTAAAGAATTGGAATCATCAATTGAAACCAACCATGTGCCAAATGGAAGTCTCAGGTTCCTTAAAAGGAAATTTCCCCCCAAAAAAAGTCCCCCATCTTGGCCATTTCCCCCACCGAAGAAGAAGGACGATGGCCCATCCACCATGACGCATCTCCTTCGTTCATCCACCTGCAAAAGAACCAACCGATCATTGAAATGGGTGTTTCCGAAAATAGTGGTACCCCCAAATCATCAATTTTAATAGGGTTTTCCATTATAAACCATCCATTTTGGGGTACCCCTATTGTTGGAAACCCCCAAATGGAGAACAACCGGTGGTACAAGGCGTCTTTTTTTTACGGTCGTTATAAGTGTGGAGTTATCTGAATGCCCCTTTAAATGGCCGAAAAAAAAAATGGGTTGCACTGGGAGTTTATAACTTATTAAACCCTACCTTAAAGGAGTTATTTCACCCTCAAATACACAACATGGTTTTTTGGGCGCACTTTAAGTGTGTTGACCAATACACACACACCCTAAAACTAACAGCTGGAGAGGGTGGCGTTTTTTTTCGGTTTTCGGTAACAGCCGGTCAAGTTGCTGGGGCAGAAATCCTGCACCACCTCGGGATGCCGCAAAATCACCCAGAATTTCAGGTACCTAAAATGGAGGTATCCTGAACCTTATAAAGCTATTTTGGGGTGGGTTTCCCTTACGTAAGCCGTATCCATACAGCTTATATAGGTGAGGATTCCTCCATTTTAGGTGCGTGAAATGTTCGGCGACAAAAGGTCTTGATACTGAGCGGTGCAGGATTTTTTTTCCATCAACAGTAGCACCTGAAAATGTATCGTTGGAAGATCATCCTTTCCTTTGGGGATGACAAATTTTCAGGGGCGAGCAGTTCATTTGTAGGGAGGGTGATGACCCATAAGGGCCCCTTTATGTAATACGATGTGGAGATCTTAATCTTAATCTATATATATCTACGCGATTATTATTATTATTCATATTATTATCATTATTATTATTATTATTAGTAGTAGTAGTAGTATTTGTATTCCTGTATCTAAATACATATGAAATATACTCACTGGGGCATGGACATATGAAATTACACAGTAAATCAAACAAACATGACACATTTTCCTGCTTTTTTTGGCCTCCAGCTGTTCCAGACCAATATCAATGTAGAGTGGTCCCCAACGGAAGGAATTCCGATGTGCCTGCCAGGTAGCGACTTTTTTTGGGGTGGAAATTTTCACCAATCATGGGACCTCAAAAACTGGCTAAAATTTAAAATACCCAAACCCCTGCTTAAATAAAACAGGATCAAAAGGTCCAATGATTCTTGGGGCAAGCGTTCATTCTTTTGAAAACCGCTGGTTCTACAATTTTTGAAACTAACATACTCTTGCACATGAAAAGCGTTGGTTGGAAGATGATCCTTTCCTGTTGAAATAAAAAATAAGGAGCTTGATGTTAGTTTCAGGCATTGTACTGTCGATGGTCCGGAAATCCGGTAAACTCACCAGTTGAGGGAACGGTAGTTTGTCCCATTATTTACAAGGTTTTATAACATCCAAAAGGTGGTTGGCCTTGGGAATTCTGAAGCATCAACAGTAGGAATGTGTTTTTCATTGGTGTTTTTTTCCCCTGATTTCTTTCTGAAGGGTCATGGACTCTCACGAACACATGTCGATGCATTTCGTGCACTTGGATGTTGGAAGTGCTGGAAAAATAGGTTATAACGGTTAGGATAGTGGGTTATAACCCTTATATATCCCATTTATAAGTAGGTGAAATGACTCATTTACCAACCATTGATCCAAACTTCCTGGGACATCCTAGGTCCTAGTATTTAATTCATGGATTTCCTTTGGGAGATCACTTCCACGAAATTGTTTCTCAGATCTACTCGTCTTACGAATCACATGACATAACATAGAAATCATGGTCCAAACCCCATTCCCACTGAAAATCAGTGGATAGTTCAAAGGTACAAATCCCAAGTCGTAAAAGAGTGATGATTCTTTTCCCCACAGAAGTTCACCACAATTGAGTTTTTGGTCCCCAAACATCAAACATCACAAGCCACCGCAAACCGGAAAACTGGAAAACGGAAGCAAAATCCCAGGTGCTTTCCATCATACTTGTTGCTTCAATAGGATTCTTATACTTACCCAAACCATCCATGGGGAATCGTATATATGATCCAGCCCCCCCTGGTTCCCC
>DF239366.1:197378-309626 GCA_000507305.1 Breviolum minutum Mf 1.05b.01
ACAACAACAACAACAACAACAACAACAACAACAACAACAACAACAACAACAACAAAAACAACCACAACCACAACAACAACAACAACAACAAAAACTTCAAACCCCCTCCGGTGATATCACCTCTGTGAAAGGCGGACGTAGAAGGATTTGGAGTCCTTGGATAGTCTGGGCCACACCTGGTCGTTGGACGAAAAAATCCACGGTGATACTAGGATGTCCATGGAAGTTACTAACTAGTTAGTAAGTTGGTTTATAACCTATTTACGGGACTTAGTGACTTACAACCTACTTATAAAGGGGTTATAATCCATTTACTAAGTACCATGGACATCCCAGTACCCTCCCTAAAACTAACAGACATAGCACCTGAAAATAGGGGCCCCCTGGGAAGTGGGGAGATTCCGAACTTGGAAACCCACCATTTTTGAGGGGCGATGTTGCTGTTAATTTTCAGGAGGGCAAAATTGTTGGTGATGATCGCAATTTTGAGGAATTTCTGCATCGAAAAAGGGCAACTGGGATTTGAAAAACCCCTATAAATGAAGTTATAAGATGTTATAAGTTATAAGCCTATACTTATACGTAGGCAACTGGTAGGGTCCCGCTTTGTTACATTTGAACCTACGTTTGGGTGGGTGTCCGGCGTAACGCTTCGGACCATCGAAACTCGTAACCGTCGTTAGTGATCGGATTCCGTTTGGTTTTTTGAAATCACCGACTTTTGGGGGCTTACAACAAACTTACCTACAGGTTATAATCTAGTTGGTGGTTGAACCAACCCATCTGAAAAATATTAGTAAAAATGGGAATCTTCCCCAAATAGGGGTGAACATCAAAAAATATTTCAAACCACCAACCAGTTATATATAATCCATGGATCCTAAGTACCAGGGACATCCCAGGAAACCCCCGGAAGTTGGAGGTCGAATCCCAAATCAGGAAAGGTTATCGAACCCAACAGGTCGAATCTTCAGTGGACATATTTAATTTTCATGGGGGATACATTGCTATAGGAGCTCGCTAGCTTAGTACACCCACCGAAACTAAAAATGGAATTCTGAAAATGATGGATAGCCAAGTTCCGAATCTCCCTGTTGCAGCAAAGGGGCCATTTTCAGGTGATACCTTTTCGGGAGTGTACTACCAGTACTGTTGATGGAAGAAATCCTGCACTGCCTGGGATGTAAGTAAACCCTGTACATACTGGGAGAAACTACCAACCCTAACTGGTGAGTCGAATTTCTTCCATCAACAGGATACTGATTTCAAATAGCGAGTTTCCCAAACAATGTGGCTATTCTTCGAATCTACGATTGATACAACTCATCTAAGCGACGAAAAAAAAACTCTTACTTTCCATTGTACTGGTTGTTTAATAGGGATCCTTGTAATGGTTTATTATAATTCAATCCCGACACAACTGGATACTGTAGTATTATCCCCTGACACCCTTCACAACCAGATTTTTTATCATTGCTCATCTGAAAAAACATGAATGAGGGGGTTGAAACTTCTCCTGTCGCTTTGCCAACAATACATGACAAACATGGATTCAGGAACTTCTCACTTGCACTAAGGGGATTACGTACCCCAAAAGTGCCCATTGTTTTGGCCACGAACAAACGGACCGGACCCCTGGCATTTCCATGTTAAAAAATAACACCTTGGAGAAGCATCATACATAGCCTTTACAAAGATCTTTAAACACACATTCACATCCTTGACAAAAGTCAAGGAATCATAGCCTTTACAAAAATCATCTGTTAAACAAATCCTTTAAAAAAAAGTGGGGAATCAAAAAAACAAAGGGTATCCCTAGGTAAAAGTCTCATAATCTGTCAATGCCATTGCAGCTCAGACCTTTCAGAGACCGTGGATCCCCACGATGAAATCTTTAATCTGAAACTGGTTAGTAGTTGAGCCACCCAATTTGCTCGTCAAATGGATCAAATTGGATAGTTTCCCCCAGTTTTTGGGACGAAAATAGGCAAATTTCTTGAAACCACCCGGGAAAAAAAAGAGGCATGAAAAAATCCACTTGATCAACGTCAACAACAACGATGAATGACATTCCATTGTACTGATTCATGACCATGAAGGGATCTGATCCTTATTGTCATGGCTTATGAAAAAAAACCCGATATAACCGGGTAGGATTTCATCCCATATATACAACAAAATTTTACCAGGGTCTTGCATGCTCACTGCTCACTTGAAATTCTGCGATATGTAGTCAATCTTGTCTATCTTATCTGGCTGGCCTGAAAAGTAGGAAATGAGGGTTGATATGTTGATGAAGCTCCATATGGTTTATGATGGGGATTCATGAACCCTCATTCCCTACTATAAGGGCCAGCAAGTTACTGGGTTATTTCACGAAACATTTAGGGGACTTTTTTCAACCAACTTGCAGGAGTTAATTATGAGTCATATCTTATAACCCAACATAACCCAACTTAATTTACACCCTAAGAATCCAGACCCTTCCCTATAATTGAGGGTTCCAATCCCTGAGAATAGGAATGTAGGGGTAATCCTGTAGGACATACAAACGGATTCTTAGGGATAGTTCCCACCATTTTTGGCCGTTTTGGTCGTACGTCAATCTTACCGGGATCCCATAAGCAGCCATCACGGGCCTGCGGCTTGTGAATGCGAGACACTACTGCAGACTCATACCTCTAAACAATGGAAGTCATCCACAACCAAGTGGGTAGAGGCACTGCTGTTGATAGAAAATATCCGGCGAACCAGTTTGATATGGTAAAAAAAAACATGATTTACAAGGCTTTTTACCTCCCATGCAGTGATCGTCGGATTTCTGAAACATGAACAGTACGCGTGGCTCAAGGAAAAAAAGATAACAAAAGGACGGGCTTTTAGCATCTTACTCGAATTCTGATGAAAATTCCCCAGGTGTTTCAACCACAAACCTGGTGCTTTGCTTGGATTTGTTTTTGACTGGTCTCGAGACCAGGCCGACCTGGCACCTTAAAGAACAAACACGGTCCAGAAACATGATGAGGAAGACACGAGTTGAATGCACGAAACGAAAAAACGACGATCGTGCAGTTTTGTTACATTTGAAATTTGAAATGCAATGATCAATCCATGTGTGACTGGAATGTGTGTTTGACACAGCCAAATACGAAGAGAAATCTTGCTGGATGATCTTTTATTGATATGATACGCTTCCTTTCTGGAGGGATTGCCTATACTTGGTGGTTCATGGTAGTTAGTAGCTAGCTAGTAAGTCGCGTTATAAGCCTATTTCAGGTACTATTATCATAAACCAACTTACCGGGGGGGTAATTATAGTTACAACCCAACTTGCTACTAACTACCATTTTTGCCACCAAGTACATCAAAATCAAAAAAAATGCCATCATTTTGCGCGAAAATCCCGATTTGCTCACGCTTTCAGCAAGTGCATAGGACGAGCTGTGATGAAAATCCGGCGAAATCGCCTCAGCAATTGCAGCTGGGGGTTTTTGACCCCAAGGAGCCCTTCAAAAGGGGCTATACCCCAAAAAACAATACGGGGGTTTCCTAAAATGGTGGTACCCAACAACCATGGGTTTTCCTACTAAAAATGATCATTTTGGGGGGTACGACCATTTTAGGAACACCCATATCTACTAGGGTGTACATGGAAGTTACAAACTAGTTAGTAAGTTGGTTTATAACCTATTTACGGGACGTATCCAACCTACTTATAAAGGGGTGAAATAATCCATTTACTAAGTACCAGCAAAACATCCCAGTACCCCAAAAAACACCCACTATTTCCCACTATATATAAGGTGTATATAGGGGTTGATTATTCAAGGTGCCATCTCACAAAGGTACTAAATCCCAAAGGAACCACCATTTTCCCTATGATAAGAGACACCCCTATAATGTGGAATTCCGGGCCCATTCTTTTTTCGGCATTTTCAAAAATCTTTTGTTAGGATAGTCTCCCCCAACCTCAAGGACTTTCTGGGAAGTGTCATGTTAAAGGTAGGCAGCCTCCTGTAAACTACACTCCCTAAAACTAACATAGCACCTGAAAATAGGCCATCCCAAAAGGAAACTAGTATTCCAACCATCCATTTTCAGGTGCTATATACGTTAGTTCCAGGGAGGGTTTAACATGTCTGAAACTGAAAGGAATCATGGACATCGTTCCTCTTCCCCAGCTACCTTGGGAGGGGATTCTTGTCAGTTCTTTGGAGGCTATCAAACCTTCCTCCTATAATCATGGTTCAGTGAAAAATGGGTACATCTCCAAATAGTAGTTGGAACCTGTCAAAATACAACCCATTTTCCCACCAAAAAAAATCAACCATGATATTTGGAGAAAGAGTAGATGATCATTTTTCCACACCTGGCTCCAGGAATATATAAAATCATCTTTTCAACACCAACTATAGCCAACCCATTTTCCGTGGGGAAAACGTCTTTGTTTTTGTGGGGGGGGTCACCTCATCGGAATCCCTTGAAACGGAATTTCCCCTGCTTCGGGGATCCCGGCTCTAAAAGGTATGCAGTCACCTGGTGTCGTGGGAAAACGGCGAATCTTCGAGGATGGGGCTCCCAGGATGAGGACCGGATACGTGGTGGTTAATAAATAACCCATGGTTAGGTTCGTTTAAGAAACCCTAAGGATCGGGTTATTCCCCTTTCCAAATGGCCTTTAAAAAATGGTTGAAATAAATAAATGGGGTGTGATACTATTTACTATTTGGTATACTAACTGAGATGATCCTCCAAGTAGCGATAGTTCTTAGGGGTCCCCTTGCTTTTCATGAGGGAGGTCTCTATGGAATAAAAAACAGTATCAAAAAAATCCTCTGTTGAAGTCCGGAGAGTATTTTGAGTGTTGTTTTTTCAAAACTATAAACATCCCGAAAATCATGAATCTTCGTAAACACCAAGCACAACGGCTACTAGATCTCATTCTTATTCATTCGCTACCTTTTTGGGTGATCACCATCTAATTCTTATTTCAAAATCATATCCTCACCTGAATTTGAAGATTCAGCTGAAACCTGATCAAATCACTTCACTTCATTCATCCAAACAAAAAAAACACATTGAGAATCCCATAAATGTCCCCAACTACCTTACCCTTTTCAGATCATCAAGGTGTGGCAAACCCTTCTGAGGTCTCCAGTGATTTTCAACAAAAAAAACATATCACCAAAACGGCCTCTGAAATTTTGATGAATGGAGTGGTCCGGGTTACACTTGTTCCTCTCGGCACCGTTCTGGTTTAGTATCGTAATACCACCTGGAAAGGATATAGTAAAGGCGCAAGTTCCCATGTATTGGTGAAAAACATGACCAATTTGCGATTTTCGCCCACGGTTTTGGGACTGGCGATCGCCATCTACTTACCTTTCACGAGAGTGTATATATATACTTCTCCGAATCCATCCATCCAAAAACCCACCATTTAATAGTTAGTAAGTTGGTTTATAACCCATTTAGGGGACTTACAACCCGGGTTATAATCCATTTACTAAGTGCCATGGACATCCCAGTATCCGAATCCAACGATCCCAAAAAAACACGTTCGACAGGTCGTCTTTCCAGTCGCCACCTATCAAGCTGTTTAGCATCCTAAACCCCTCAGTTTAGAGCCGCCAGGTTGAGCTGAAATCTGTTGATTTTTTGTGATAGAAAGTTAGACCTGGCGGAGAAAAACTACAGCTCCAAACCACACACCTGGAACTCCAAACAACCAGTGTGTTTTTAATAGTTGTTTCACTTGGATGATTCCAAATCTTTATGTAGAAAATGATTGTTTCACCAAACATCCATTTAAAGAATTGGCTGTTTTAGAGTTCCAGGCAGTTCCAATGTTTTTGGGGTGTTGCAGGTGAAACTACTAAATTACCCTCATTTTCGAAGGCCGTACCAGAAGAAAATGATGTTTGAACCTGTTTCCCCCAAAAAAGAACATGATGCTTAAACCCTGATGTATTATATACTTGCTTGATTAGTCTTGATTATACTTAGGCTTGCATAAGATGCTTCTTAAAAAGTTTTAAAAATATGTTCCCAGATTGGTGGTTTGATGGTGATTTATCAGGCTATCAATCCGTAAAAATTCACCTTGAAAACTCTCACACGATCCGATGTCACGATCCGTTTTTGGGGATTCACCCAGCTGGATGTTTGATTCCCAACACGATCCGATGTCGCCCTAATTTAGGAGTTTCATCCTACCATTTTTCGAACCGCGAACCGCGAACCGCCCAACAACTTGAGCTAGCCTCATCAGCTCCCCCTATTTCTCCGCAAGGCCTCATCGTTCCAAAGACATCCAATGGTCACAGGGTTCACTGCATCTCGAAACTGCGGCCAAAGAGGTCAGCGAAGGTGGTGACCCCATTGGGTTTCCACAAAAAAAAGACATAAACCGACCACTGAAAACTAACATGACTGGCTGAAAAACTTCCAACCATGATTGAAAATGTATCTAATACTAAAAATGGTGATTTTACACTGTTATTGTTAGTTTTCACAAGGGGGGTATCTTTTGGAAAAATCAACCAAGCTGTTACCAACATTTTGAAAATTACATCTTTCATGGACTGGTTGTTTTCCTTTTGCTAAATGACTGCATGACCATAGTTCATGGTTTCAAGATATCTCCAAAAAATATGCTCAAGTCAAATTTGATTTCCCCAAGTTTTGGGTTGAAAATAAAACATCATTCAAACCACCACCTAAATCCCATGACGGATCCATGGTATATTTACCTACATGAAAACCTATAAAAGGTCATGTAGGTAAATATACGTCCTCGTCCCATGGATCCTATGGGAATGAGTCCTTTTGTGTTTTTGTGATTTGAATTGGTTTCATTCACCACCTTTCCTTTGACCGAGTCATAAAGGGTTGGACATCTAACAAGTGAAGCCTAAGTCGTTGAGGTTGTTATCGAGCTGATTCGATGCCATGGGACGATTTAAAAAGTTGCCTAAATTAATGCTTTTCATGTAGCTAAATATACAATCGTCCCATGGATGCGTCATGGATATGGAATCATCTACTTGATAGCCAACTATTTACCCTCTGGTAAACTAACATAGCAATGAAAAATCCCCATTTTGAATAGGACATATATCTTCAATCCGGGTCCATTTTCCAGCCAGCTATCTTAGATTACCGGATGGTATCAAGCAGGTGATTCATCAAAATTTGTGACCAAACGTCATCCCCAAACGTTCGTTGGAGGTCACCGCTGCAGCCTTAGAAAACCAAAGGATTCCTGTGAGGATGGGTGGCTCCACCCCCTAAAAGCACCGATATCCTGAAGTAAAGCCGTTTTTTTTTTCTGGTTCCAAAATAACCTCCTCAAAAGGTAGATCTGGAGAGATTGTTTGAAGACTAGGTCGACATGTTCTTTATTGATGTCCGGCTCGAAAGATGATGGCTGAAGAGCTTGTTTTGTTTACACCCCCAAAGTTGAACATAGACCCTGAAAAATGCTGGTTGGAAGACTACATTCCATACTTTCCTACTGGGAAGGAAACTTTTCAGGGGCTATGTTAAACTTCTGGAGGGTAATCTAAGATCTAAGATTTAAGGCCTTGCTTTTTTTTTCCCCTGGGGGGTAATATTTCATTGATAGTATTGATTGCTTGTCCCACAGGCTAGATGGGACTGGAATTTGGAATATCTCAATAATTGTTGGCTTCAAGTGGTGGTAAATGTAGCTAAGTATTCCATACATGGGAGCCTTCGGATGTTTAGTTGGGGAATTAGTTCAAAGTAACACTATATAATTTCAATCTTGGAGGATCCAGGATACCTCCGTTTCTATCCATGATTGTGGGAGGAAGAGTAGTTGGGGTGTTCAACCCCTTCCAACTTTTTATGCAAGCCTGTTGCGCGGTAGTCTCCTCCAATTTTTCAACAGCCACTCGGCACAAGGCCATCTTCAGTCCAGGGTCCTGACTGGTGAAACGACACGTTCGTTGGTGTGTCTAAGCCGTTTAGGTGATGATCATTTCCCCTGAAACAAACCCATACCATCCATGGGACAGGTATATTTACCTACATTTCGTGGTTTTTAATGGGAAACTATGGTAAATGTAGGAAAATATACCATACATGGATGCTATGGGAAGGATATCCCCTCCCAAAGGTACTTTTGAGCCGAGGATTTTCCAAACTTCCCGTTTCGGTGGGATATGCATCGGTTCACTGGAGGATAGTTCATTCCTCAACCTCCTTGCACAATCTTTTCGCTTACTAAAAACAAAATGCAAGTGGTCCCAAAAGAGAAAACATTTCATTAAAGATCCTTGAGCCCCGAAAAACGAAAACTACTTTCCATTAGGTTGTTTAAAAAATCCTACTTTCCATTATACTGGTTGTTTCATAGGGATCCTTAAAATGGTTTATTAAAATCCCTATATATATTTGGGTAGTATAGTTCCCTACATACCTTAAACGACCGGATATTTTTCGTGGTTCCCTTGAACATTCTCTCCTGAGCCCTCCTTGGACCCGTAAAATCTTGTTATGAGGTTCTTTTAGGTGGAACATTGGACCGCCAAGATCCATCCACAATTCATTGGCCTATGAGCAATGAAAAAAAACTGGTTGTTTGGCCAGTTATGTGAAACAAACATTAACATAAAAGTAATCAACCAGTATAATGGAAGGGAGGTCCCCTTTGCATCCTCGCGTTTTGACCGTCCTGCAAACCCAGCTGTGCCAATGCATTGGTCACCTAAAAGGTCGATGCCGGTCCCGCACTTGGAAAAACCCTCCTGGGAATCAACATACCCTCCCGAAGTTTAACAGTTCACCCCTGAAAACTTACCGAAACCCAATAGGAAAGTTAGTAGTCTTCCAGTCCCACCATTTTGCTATGTTAAACTTCGGGGGTGTATCCCTTGCATCTACCCCCGGCGCATGCAATCGTGGCATAAGTCTGGTTGGTTGTTGAGCCACCCATCTGAAAAACATGCTTGTCGACTTGGAAAAAATCACCAAATAGGGGTGAAAAAAATATTTGAAACAACCCCCTAGTATAGGTTTACAGGCCATATAGGTATTTTCCTACTAACTACTATATTGTCATCCTGGTGGTGAACCGAACCATCCATCCTGCTGCCTCCGTTTGAGAGGATCACATATCCATCCGATAAAGTGGCTCCCATCCACCCAAAATTTGAGGATCGTCCCATGACTTTTGGTGGTTTCAGCCCAGTTGAAAAATATTAGTCAAAATGGGAATCTTCCCCAGTTTGAAACCACCAACCTGATGATTGATGATTTGTAAGCGATTCATAAGCAGTGAGTAAGTCCCCTAAGTTGGGTTTTCATCCAGTTATTATAAATGGCTACCCCAGATTTGTTTGGCCACGGTGGTTGGAAAAACAATCCCAAACAGATTCCCCAAATGGGTGGTTTTTTCATGTTGATTTACCATGGTGCCATGGCAAAATCCATAAACAAATCACCCTAAATTACTAACACAAAAAATCTACCTACCCTGGGATTCCAACCACCATTAAAACAATGGGTGTTAATATAACCACCATTGCTTACCTAAGGGTTTTAATCATCGAAATTGGGTCAACCATTATTTTCATGGTGGTGGAAGCCCAGGGTACCTATATGCTACCTAACCTCCCCTTTAACCACCTCCCAAATGACCCTTAGGGTCTTGACCCTCCATCCTCCATATCCTCCATCCACGAAACCTCCCGTCTGATCGAACCCCGCCTTGATAAAGTCCGTTGGCCTTAAATCTTCGATGGCCTCCAAGGTCTGTTGAGCCGCCATACGATTCAACTCAACATCGTGCCACTTCAAACGTTTCATGCACCACCTGGATCCGTAACGTGGCAAAGGCGTGGTTGCAGTAGCATCGAGATGATTTTTGGTGGCAACAAAGGGGTGTTCAGGAATGTGATACAGCCATAGGATCCATGTATAGTACATATGCCCACATTTGGTGGATTTTTATGGGGTCCATGTAGGCATATACCAAACAAAAATACTAGTCCCATGGGTCCGATGGGTACAGCGATTTAGCTTTCAAAGGAGATGTTTTGCAATCTCTGATTTTTTGGGGCGTTGGCGTTGATTGGCCGTAAAGCTCGGCGTGGACCCACCACGATTTTCTTGGAATGTGACGACAGGACCAACTTTAAACTCGGAGAGGGTTAGCTTTCCACGTCAACACAGGAAATGCGGAATTGACGACCTGAAAAAAAACAGGGAAATTCATATGAAATTTGCAGGGTCAGTCTACAAGGTTAGTGGCCCAAAATATGGAAAGTCAGAAATTCGTCATCTTCCCAAACTACCACAAGGGCGAACTATGAATCAAGAAAACACAACTTTCTCAATCTCACCATCATCCGGTGCTTCGACGCGTCTACTTATCACCCAGAACCTTTTTTCCGAGGTCCAAAAAGATCAAGTCAGATTTCATCGTCTTTCTCAAATTTTCTCTCCTCAAACGCTCTTCTGCACGAAGGCGTCTCTTTTCCGAAGCCTCAAATCGTTTTCTCTCCTTCTTGTCGTTCATGTGCTGTCGTACAACTTTCTGCCGCTCTCGCAGAGCAAAAGCTGCATCTTTTTTCAACAAACGACCCCATCGCAAAAGAAGTTTGACTAAAGCTCCAAGTTTGTCATCATGATCCACTTGAGCCTTTCTCCGCCTTTCTAGAAACCTTCTTGGTCTGTGTTCATTCTTATCTTGCATGGCCATCCGCTGCCGTTCCCATCTCTTGCATTGACCATCTGGACCAGGCTCACGTCTAGCATGTCCTCCACGAGGTTGATGTTTCCCATTATCTTGCTTGGCCATGCGATGTTTCTCCCATGTTCTCTGGTGTTTCTCACGAAACCTGATATTGGTCTCAGCCTCATACAACCCACCAAGCCTTAGCAGAAAACTACTACTGTCAGCTCCAGCCACTCTCCAAGCTTCGACAATAGCACGTTGGTATTTTTCCCAGGCATCTTCCAAATGCAAAGGGCTATACCAAAAATGGATGCCTGGTAGTAGGTTATTGCTCAACCATTCTGGAGAAAATACTGAGTCAAAACTTTTGACAAGCCCAAAAACCACCAAAAAAATAGGAAAAAACAACCTTGAAAGGAATCAGCGTCTAAATACTACCTCCAAGCCATGACATTCTAGCATAGCTCCGAAACGGTTCCAAGGCATTCCGGATCTTCCCAAAGTCTTTGAGATCCCGTGTCATGGGAGACCGGATTTGAGTACCTGAACCAATGAAAAACCCCGCACGTTGAGAAACAGCAAAGCGCAAATTGAGCTCTTGATACTCTTTCCCATGCTCTTCAGCTGATGAAAGGATGGCTTCTTGCAAGTGTTCTTCTACGGCTCCTTTCGACAACATGATGCCCTGCATCTTCTGCTTTATAGTCGTAAGAATCACCAAGTACTCCAGAGCTGTTGGCAAATCACTCCCTCCGGTGTGAATCTCAATTGCATCAAAGCAAATACATGCTCGATACCTTCTCCTGATTTTACGGATATATCCCATGACGGAAACAGCCCCCCTCTTCCTCTTCCGGCGCTGGTTGAATGAAGATGCAGCACTCTGGTTTTTCATTTGGCGCTTTGAGGAAATGCTAGAGCTTGGCATGGCGCTTTTGCCCTTTATCTTTCGATCCCTCATCTTCATTACTTTCGAATCCTACCTTTCGGTCAACTGCCAACAGGTCCCAAAGTTGCTGCTGCCGACGGAGAGGTGGAAACCACCATCCATTTCTCTAAGTTTTTCAGCGTTGCTGTTGTGAAAACTCATGGCGCCAAGTACAAAGCTCCGCAGATCTCGAGGTAGATCTTTCAAAAGACGGTGGATTTTGATCAAAATCTTGGTTTGCAATTCGCTCGAATCACTTGGACCACCAGTTTGTCCCATCTTTGAAGGACGTGAAGTCTGTCTGCTTCTAGGGGTATCCTTTTTTGCCTGCGCTTTACCTGGTGCTTTCGTCCTTTCATGGCGAACCCCAGTGGTACATGTCGATGTCGGGGGTACGAAACCCGTTGCTCTCCGAGAATCATAAGTCTTCCTGGCTTTTGGATCGGCTAATGTTTCAAGCGCTTGGTATACCAAATGAAACTGCTCTTTACTTCCACCTTTGTCGGGATGAACTTGCAATGCTCGACGTTTAAAAGCAACTTTGATTTCATCCAAGCTGGCATTCTGGTCAACTTGCAGCACGTCGTAAAAGGAAGCCATGCGGAAGAAAGCAGCAGCTGAAAGGGCGCGACATCATAAGATCCATTGGTGAAAAAACGGCAGTTTGTCTGGGTGAATGTTGATATGTCACTAAAGCTATTCATGAAGGTCGACCAGTCTTTGCTTCAGGGGATATGTTCGAATGAGATTTTATCCACACGTCAACCGCTTGGGATTCTCGTTTTTTGCACTGGCAGATTTGGGGTCGTTCCCAGTTCCCCCTCTATCCAAATCCATCCATCCACCCTTGAATCCATGTGAACCAACATTTCCGAAAGACATCCCAGGGCCAAGGGCCAGCCCGCTCAAAAGCTGGGTAAATATATACAGCGGAGAGAAATCAAGAATGGAACATCCTCAATGAAATCAAGTAATTGCTTTCAAAAAGAACTAGTGAATCATGTTGCATGGTACAACTACTGGACTAAAACTCATGTTTGCAAATCTGTCAACAAAAAAAGCGCGCCAAGCAAAAACAAACAAACCCATAGCATCCAAGTATGGTATATTTCCCTTTATCTACCATAAACATCAACCAAATTGTAGGTAAATATACCATACATGTATGATATGGAAACCTAAAACTCATACAACTCCCCTGGCTTCTTGGATATTTCCTACCTCCCATTTAAAAGAGGTATCGTCCCATTCGTTTTGCCCAACAACACAACAGCAATTTCAACGGCTGTAAGAACGCCCTACTTGGAGGATCATCCCATTTAGTACGTGGCTAATACCCATGGTTAGTTTTTGTCCCCTAAGTAGGGTATCCTTCCCCTTCCAAATGGGCTTTCAAATTCATGGCTGAAATAAATGGGGGGGTTACATCCTAACGATCCTTACATCCACTGGGAGGAAACCCATCCTCCAAGTACCACGGAACCGCCACCCCGAGGCCAGGGCCACCCATCCACCCAGCACCATCCACGTAACCCATCGGATCATTCGCCAAGATGCATCAAAGACATCAAGGCATGGGACTGAAATTGATGCAATTTCACCTTGACCACCGGCAACATCTCCTGACGGACAGGGCGAGGCTTAATGGGGTGGTAGGAAACCCATACGGAATCCATGGGAATGGTAGATTTTACCTATAGATGAATCATTGATTTTTATGGTAAATTAAATGTTAGTTAAATTTTTAAGGGGTGAAAATGAAACATGTTTGAAACCACCATTTAAGTGTTTTTTAACCACACCCAAAAAGACTTAAAAACGTTTCCTGAAGTTTAATCATGTTTAACATTGGTGGTTGGGAGATGACATGTCCGCTTATTTTCAGGAATTATGTTGGCTTTAGGGAGTGTAAATGTGCTGTTTGCCATGAGAGCTTTGTGGTTGGGTGATTTGAAGTAAGCCATGAGAGGTTTGGCAGGGCAGTTTCACTCGGTGAAACGATCCTAGCACAGAAATGTCGCCTGCATACCCTGCAAAGCAACATTCAAAAACGATATGGGGAAACCCCAAATCACAATACCCGTATGCGCGGAATGTATGCAATATTTATCCACATTTGGGTTAAATTTACGGTAAATATAGGTAAACATTCCATACATGGAGCATATGGGATATATATATGTAGAAAAAACATGAAAAAACAAAGATCATTTACAAACTCGACACTTCTTCGGGTTTTCCCCAAGTATTCGAATTATTAGGAGAACGGTACATTCCAATCAGGAGATACCAGGGGAATGTTTTTGCAACTTCACCGGTGTGTTTTTTTCCGGAATCTCAGAAGCAGGATTTGATAGACTGATCATCTCAAAAGATACCCTCCCTGAAACTAACATGGCCCCTGAAAATGGATGGTTGAAAGATGAATTTCCTTTTGGGTCTCGGCCTATTTCCAAGGGCTATGTTAGTTTTAGGGAGGGTATGTACAAAAAATGCCTCATGCACCATGGTATTACATTGATTAATGCCACTCAAACGCATTTCAGGATTGCAATAATATTGATATTGATATGTCATTTACTGATGTTTATAATCAATTTTGCATGATCAATCACCAAGCATCAATCAATCTACCATCATAAATAATCCATCATCCATCAATCACCAATCATCATCGATCATCATCCCATCCTCATCATCATCCTCATCCTCATCCTGATCCTCATCTTCATCATCATCATCATCATCATCATCATCATCATCATCATCATCATCATCATCATCATCATCCATCATTCATCATTCATCATCCATCATCATCAATCCATCATCCATCATCATCAATGTATCATGAATCATCATCAGTCTATCATCCATCATTCATCAATCATCAATCATCATCGATCACCCAGTATCATCATCGGGTCGAGTCAACTTCACAATCATCTTCCATTCTCAATCCAGCCTGGTAGAAATTCGTGTCCACGAAGCTACTCTTGCCATAGCCCCACAGAACATAGCCCAACCTCAGCAAAACAACTTGTACCCAGAAGGCACAAAACCATCAAAACCCCACAAGTGACATGAACCGTGATATTCTCATTGGTTAATGACGGGATCCCGGAATCCTTACTTGCTGGAATCCCCATATCTAACCATGCTTTGGGTTACTCGATCTGTTGTGTAAAAAATGCCCTGAAAGTTCAAAAGAAAGGAGAAATGGACGTAATCATTTGGCCATTTGAGCAAGGTCAACAAAAATCTTATGACATTTATGACATTCCATACTGATTGGTTCATCATTGGTTCATGACAGGATCCTTATATATGTCATGGTTTATGATAATCCCTTCATAACTGGGTAGGATTTGATCCCCTTGCAGCAAAGAACCAGGGTCAACTGGTCATTGCTCAGTTTAATATACTTGAAAAATATTCCTAGGTGCAAACGCAACTCCCAAACTAGCGATTCGCCTCTAAAAAGAAAGACATGGCAGGGTTTTTGGGCCAAAACTTCTTGTTTTGGCAACTCTTTAGCATGTTATGTCAACGAACTACAAAAAAAGGATACAAAAGGGTGCCAATCCACCATAGACCATAGATCGTGTGGTCAATCAAACAAAAAGATATCAAAACCAAAGCTCCAAAAAATATCTCTTGTTGAACAATCAACTGCTTTTTGTCAGTGAAGGAATCGGAGCATCTAAAACTTCGACTATAAACTAGTTGGTGGTTTCAACCCATTTTAAAAATATTAGTCAAATTGGAAACCTTCCCGAAATAGGGGTGAAAATAAAAGATATTTGAAACCACTGGCTAGTAAATCAGTGCGAAGTCCGTCATGGCATAAAAAGCCGCATCCCTTGGATTTTGTGGCTCATGTGACCGGCGCTTTGGTTTCTTGCCCGGTGTTTTCTCTTCCCGCTGATAGCTGAAATCCAGCTAACCACCTGAGGTTATACTTCACAACCTTCAAAGCTGAAGGTTTCAGACATCCGTGTTATATATTGGGATGATCAACCAAATCTCAAAAACTATGGGAAATGGTTGTTTCAATCACCCTTTCCATCCATCCCTTTTAAACCTGCTTGTTTTTAGGGTTTCCAGGGGTTGGAGTTTTCTTCTGGGATAAGCTACCAACCTCAATGATGGCTGCCCCAGTCAAGGTGCTGTTCGGCACTCAAGTCGTCCTGTAATTCCAGAAGTCTTTGAGAATAGCCAAACCATAACTTGACCTGAAGATGTTTTCTCAAAGGTTTGACAGGGTCGGAAAAACCACATGGAGGATCATCCCATGACCAACGTAAGTGGTTAATAACCATGGTTAGTAAGTCCCCTAAGTAGGGATATTCCCCTTCCAAATGGGCTAAATGGCTTATAAATGGGGGTTACTAACCACTTACTAATTGGGATGATCCTCCAAGTACTAGTTTTCAAGTTGTCTTATAACTATCATTGCACCCTGTAAGTTGGTTGAAGAAAGTACCTTTTCATAGGGTGAAATAGCCCAACAGACTAACTTAACTAGTTACTAGTTGGTGGTTGAACCAACCCATTTGAAAAATATGCTCGTCAAATTGGATTATCTTTTCCAGGTTTCGTGGTTAAAAAACAAAAATATTTGAAGTTTCACCACCTACTAGGTCGTAGCGATTGTTAGTAAGTTGGTTTATAACCTACTTATGGGACGTATCCAAAAAACTTATATAGGGGTGAAATAATCCATTTAAGTACCAGTAGGACATCCCAGTAGACTACTAAAACTTGGGCCCTGCAACACTTGTTCACACTCCTATCAGCTCACACACCCTTGAGATGATGCCTGCAGGAAAGGATGGTCATTCCAGTCATTGCGAACCATCCTTTATCACTGCAAGAGGTGTATCTTTCAAAAAAAAACATGGCACTTAAATAGCTTTCCAACCCGAAACAACATCGAAGAAGAAGCTTTTTGTGCTTCTAAAAAGGAAAGGAGCTAAGAAGGCGGTGGAGGTTTATTTTAGCAAACGACCATAGTTGACAAATGTTCCCGCAGTATTTCACGACAGTCGCCAGATTTTGCCGGTATTCCATGAAATGTTCGGTGAACATCGCCCCCGCAAAAATCATAAGGAACAGAGGAACACAGGGAGGAAACGGCACAGTATACCCATATATATTTCTTTTAGTGCACTACTTTCATTTAGATCCCAAAATTCAAAGGTAATAAAGTGCATGCCCCCTACCTTGATTGATTCCCCCCCAATTTTCCGGAATCCTTCAAATCCACCCACCTACCCCAAAAAAAAAAACATGACCGCCTATGCCGGAAGCCTCACTTTGGAAATCTTGTCTCAGCAGCGGTTGTTAACACGTCGACACGTCATCCCTTCGACAAAAAAAAACCAGCCAAGTGGCATCGTGTTTCCGCAAAGATGCCGCTTTTTGCACACATCTGGAAATGTATGTTGCCTCAATCCCCATATGAGCCACGGAAAAAAAAAACCTACTTACCTATACTTTCCATTAAATCCTGGTTTGTTAATAGAAGTTAATAGGGATCCTTATAATGGCTTATTGTAATCCCCACATAACTGGGTAGGATGTCATCCGAATATGCGCCAAATTTGCCGCAGATTTTTTGGAGGATTTGCCCCACCTTCAATGATCCGGGAATCCTGAAAGAGGGTGGGTATCCCATATTCCATCAAAAATTGAATCGGAACTTACCAACGGACCCCTAGGTCCTAGGTAAGTTGCTAGTGCTAGTAGATACTCAGGTGTAGGGGTCCGTTCAGTGGGTCCTGTTGGAGATTTCTTGGACATATACACCCCATACCATCCATGGGACCAGGACGTATATTTACCTACATGAAAGCCCATAAAAAATCAACCATTCATGTAGGTAAATATACCAAATCCATCCAAATCCCTTAAGTGTATGAGAAATGCAGGTAAATATTTCATATATTGCGCAAAAGGGGGAATGGCTTGCCGTCGCAAGTGCAGCAAAGCTCAGCCAACGGACTCTAGTCAAGAATTGGACCAACAAAAATCCATCAAAATCCTGGATCAACATACCACGGGAAACGTTTCGATCCTTCATATTTTAGGGGTTATGACTCATGTCCCTGTTGGCCGGGCCTAAAAACTTCAATTTTTCCATGGGTTGTTGGGGTCCAAAACAGTAACTGGTAAGAACATTTTTGGGGGTGACGACTCGGCGGTGCAATGGTCGCGATGAAATTTGTCCTGGACTCATAGGCAATAGGATGTCTTGGTGGTACTTAGTACATGAAATGGATTATAACTCCCATTATATAACCCATATCATGGATGTATGGTATATTTATACCTACATGAAAACCATAGACATCGACTAAATGTAGGTAAATATCCATACATGGGTGGTATAAGGTATGGGTAAGTTGGTTGTACATCCCGCAAGTAGGTGAAAGAAACCAACTTGCTAACTAGTTACAATCACTTCCATGGACACCCTAGTAATTTTTCCTATTGTCGACCGACCTGTTTTCTAGATCTCAACTTGGCGTTGCTAAAACCCCGATTTCTAGACCACCATCAGCAGTGGTTTTAGGGGGGTCTGTTTTGCGGCGTTGTCGTTAACACTCCAGGAGTGTTAAAAAAAAATGGTACTTGGGAGACGATGCTTTCCTTTCTTGGAAAAATAAACTTACTCAGAACAAGACCAGAATGAATCAAATAAAAAGTTGGAACCTTCCTCTTCCTCAAACTGTAATCCCCAAAAGCTTGAAGGTTAGCCATGGTCTGCGGCCAAAAAAGGCCTATTTTCGGAGGCGATTTTTCAGTTTTAGGGAAGATATCATTCCATGAAATTTCCGCCAAGTACCCTGGAACCACCTCCAACTGCAGCCAAGATACATCCATTAAACTCGTATCCTTGGCTGTGGAAGAAATCTTACACGAGTTGAGATATGTTGTATATATATGCATAAGCCATTAAGTGCATCCAAAAACAACCATATTTAGGGTGTTTGGCTGGTAGTTCATTTTGATGTGCAATTCAATGTTTATTGAGTGTGGAAGGCCCATCATAGCCGAAAAAGTATCAAATGATATCTGAATTGGACGAATAACAAGACATGGTGAAGACCTGGAACGTGTGCTTCAAGAATAATATGGATGTATTTTTTTGCTGCCATCTGAAACAAAGCATTGTTGTTCAAAGATGTACTGTACAGATGCTTGGGATGATATCTAGCCAAATGGAATAATATTGCACCAACCAGGATTTTCCTAAATAGTGGATTTCCCTTCCTTAACGCTATCTTTTGGGGTGACCTCGTGTGAAGTCGCTATAATTTGACCAAATGATGATGGACTATCGCTTTAATAATATGAGAGGATGATGACTAGTTGGTGGTTTCAACCCATTTGATCATTTCCCCAGGTAGGGGTGAAAATAAAAAGTATTTGAAACCACCACCTATAGATGAGGGTAACATTTTCATAGAAACACACTTAAGGCTCATGAGGAACAATGGAAACAAAAACTCCATGAGTCATCCTGATTGGTTCATGATGGGATCCTTGTGTCATGACAAAGGAAATATCACCAAAAAAACTGGGGAGGGAAATAATCTCCTATATACAGCAAACAGCCAGGGTCAACTGGTCAACTGCTCACTTCTTGCTCGTGTTTGTTGTGGGCCCAAAATAGACATGCATACCACATACCTATCTAGTTGGTGCTAGTTGGTGGTTTCAACCCATCTGAAAAATATTAGTCAAATTGGATCATTTCCCCAAGTAGGGGTGAACATAAAAAATGTTTGAAACCACCAACCAGCTATGTTACTACCCCCCCCCCTTTTTTGAAAATATGTCCTCTGAAAGGAACGTATTGTAGTCTTCAAACCGTCCCCCCTAGTCTTCAATAATCCTCTATAGTCATACCTTGGGTGAAAGGTTCCGGGTGTTTCAGGGACCCCTAAAAAGCTGAGCCTCAGGAGGGAGGTGTGGCTCAGGGGGGTAGAACAAACCTACATACTCACAGGATATTTGGAAGACTGGGGTATCCAATTAACTATCAGAAACTCCAAGAAGTGGGGTCCGCTAGTTGGTGGTTGAGTTTCAACCCATTTGAAAAAATATGAGTCAAAATGGGTTCATCTTTCCCCAATTTTCGGGGTGAAAATAAAAAATATTTGAAGTTTCACCAACCAAATGATATGGGATATGCGCCGAATGGCTCTGGAACATGGCATACCGCATACCTGAATCCCTGAATACCTGAAAATAAAAAATCTTTGAAACCACCACCCAGTCGGAGGTTTTAAACCCCCTGGGAAACCTTCACTGCAGCACCTCCAAGCACTGCTGCATTGTTTCAAAGCGTCGGACGTTAACGTCACGGGCAAGGGCAAACGGTACTGCCGCACCCGGTTCTGCGCCCAGGAACGCCACCTCAAAGTTGGTTTTTTTCGCAACGGCAAGTAACAACCCTACAGGGGAAAGCTCCTGTCACGTCTTGTATACATCCCTATATATGACTGGGTAGTATGATAGTCTATATATATATATATACAAATCACCAGGGTCAACTGGTTACTGCTCAAATTGAGCACCACCAAAATAGGAGAAGAGCAGTGTCTTTTATATATATATATAGACATATTATTTGTATTCATATTTTCCAGATATACTTTTTTGTTGCTCGGAATAAGAAGGCATCCTGGAATAGGATCGAACATCTGCAAATTAATAATATACAGGAGTCTTGACAGTCCGTTTTGTTGCTCCTAAAACCCACCTAACATCCCAAGCCTCTGATCATGCCATCATGCTTGGTGAATTCACCGGATCCTTTGTTGTATAAATCACTTATTTCCGTAATCCCGATTGAACTTGGCTAAAAGTATGCTGTATATAATCAAAAAAAAATAGAGATACAGTATATTAGTATTTCAATAGATATATCCCTCCCAAAACAACCACCATTGCAACACATCTCTTCTATTAATTTTCTCCTACACTTTCTTAAATATCTTTTTTTTGAGCCCCTTTCTTTTCAGACCTTGACCCCCGGCCTCTTATTGAAGCGTGCAATCCCGTACTTCCGCACATTGCGTTGCTCATCCCGCACGGCCCGCAGCACGGCTCGCTCCTGGGGGCGCATCCGCGCCTGTCGGAAATCGGTGGGTGAATGGTCGTTGCCACCAACGACGGCTGGGACAGCAGGGTAAAATTCAGAGGAATCCCTTGGATTTGCTTGTTGGTTAATAGGGATCCTTATATTCCTTATGTAGTTGGTGGTTTCATTTTCAACCTCGTTGAAAAATATTGGTCAAATTGGGAATATCTTCCCCAGGTAGGGATGAAAATAAAACATGTTTGAAGCCACCACTGGTTGTTGGTGAAAATGGGATCCTTACCCATACCATCCATGGGACTGGTATATTTACCTACATGAAAACCATGAAAATCAACCATTCATGTAGGTAAATATACCAGTCCCATGGATGGTATGGGTTATGATGGTTTATGAAATAAGCCCATAAGTATTCCACCAGGTGATTTTTTCTTCAGTGACCTTTTCCAATTCCGTAGTTGGTTGACAATCCGATTTTTTTCATCAACAAAATCATTGGATTTCAGGGTAAAAATGGACATCTTGTGAGGAATTCCATTGGATTCCATTGGATTCATCTGGGAAATACCTGGATTCCATTGGATATTGCCTCCCCAATTACCATATATTAGTAGTTACCAATTTACGTACTTGGGGCGATTGGGGCAACTAGGTAGATTGTTCATTGGAAATTGGATAATTGAAAGATCATCCAGTAACATGATTTGTTGATTGGAATATGTGGGGGACTTCATTTGAAATAATAGATAATTCATTGCTGAATGTCTGGGAAAATTACCGTCCCTAAAAACAACAACAAAAAAACCTGGAAAAATATAGGACGTTGGAGAATGATCCTTTCCAAAATTGGGATGCTACAGAAGAAAAACATTCAGCGGCAAAAAAGTTGACACACTAAAAAAACAACTCACAAACAAACAAACAAAAACATGTATCCAAACCTCCAATTTCTTTTTCCCATACACAACCTCAAGCTCAACCTCATCCATCTACCACCATCCCAAAACTTCCCATCAAACTCCAACCTTAAAGATGCCGCGTCCATAGCGAACGCCTCCACCACCTCCCGGTCCCCAACATCCTCCCGGCAACACCGTGGACGAGGCCAGTTCCGCCGTCGCGGCTTCCGCCGCATGAGGGACGGCGCGGCGCCACATGGCGTCGAAAGGTGGTGGTCGTGGTGCGTGGTTTTTGTAAAGGGGCGGGGGCCTCACAAGAATCCAAAAAATGGAGGGGCCCCGAAAAATGTGATAAAAGTGAATAATTCTGTGATAAGTGTGGAAACCAGTGGTTTTTGTTGGGGTGGGAAAATGTTCAAAAAAAATTGCTGGTTTTTCAAGGAGATGAAGCAGATGTTTCTTGAAAAATACTGAATATCAATGATGCTTGAAGGGGGAATTAGCCCCCGACAACCATTATGCTGGGTGTCTTTTGAAGTATGAAAATAAACTCTGAACTGTTTTTGACGATTCTTGATGGACCGGAAATTCCTACATGGTAGAGGACTTGCCAAAACTGGAAATAAAATTAGATTTGCAACAAAAGTCTTCTTGACCTGAATGATTTCCCATGGTAATTTGCAATATAAAAAAAACATCTCCATCAATAATTTCTTTCGCTATCACCGTAGATTTGCTTGTTTGGTGGTTGGTTAAAAAAAGTGAAATATATTCCCATTAAATGGTGGTTTAATGGTGAGGAATCCCATGGTAGAATCCGTAAAAGAATCACCAAACAAACAAACAAAAGTCATGCACTGCTGGTGTATCATGGTGTACTGTGTACTGATTAATCTCTGGTTGTGAGTCACATATGGCTTCCACTCAAGACGCCGCAAAACTTCAACGCTGGTGTTTTCCAGGCGGTTGAGCCTCAAAATGTTGAGGGTGGTTGGATTGGTTGGATTGTTTTCAACAAAACCAAAGATAAACAAACAGGGGTGTTACACCCCGGACGATTAATATGGAACCTGAGAATACGGGCCCCCTGGAAGAGGAAAATAATCTTCCAATCCATCATTTTCAGGTTCTATGTTGAACTTCAGGGGTGTTACTATCTTACACAACCATTTTCGACCAGAAGATAGAAGTTTGAAATAGTTTAAAGTTGAAAAATAATTCCTACCCCCAGTTGATGTAATGCTCTAAAGTTTAAAGGTTAGACACTGGATGAGCCAGTTATACACATGTGAAACATGGATCTTGCTTACAGGCTTCACCAAAATTGAAGCTCCACTCTGATGTGTGCGTGTATATATATATATAGATATTTGTTGCCATAGATTCTATCTGATGAGTTGCAAATGATGTATGTACGCATACATAGATACTAGTAGTAGTAGCAGTAGTAGCAGTAGTAGTAGTAGTAGTAGTAGTAGTAGTCGTAGTAGTAGTAGTAGTAGTCGGAGTATTCGTAGTCGTAGTAGTAGTAGTAGTAGTAGTAGTAGTAGTAGTAGTAGTAGTAGCAGTAGTAGTAAGCAGTAGTAGTAGCAGCAGCAGCAGTAGTAAAGAATTGCCGTTCAATCTCATCAATTCAATGCGGGGAATTCGATTCCCAAGGAACCAAAATGGATCTACACCTGGACCTGCCATCCATTTTGAAGCTCATTGGCTATCCATAACAGATGGATGATTCCAAATCTTTGATATTCGGAAACGGTTGGAAATTTCACCATTTCCATCCATTTGAACCGGTTATGAACCAAATTGGTTTTTGTTTTGCATGGGATGATAAACCAAATCTCAAAGATATGGTAAAAATGCTTGGAATTTCCACCAAAACATCCATCCCATAAAAAACTGGTTGTTCAGGGTTCCAGGTTGGTTAATCCTAAACTTTAGGATGTCAAATCACCATTTCCATCCATCCCATTAAAAACATCCTGGTTTGGCTTTTTTTTAGTTCCAGGATGGTCTGAGAGTCTGAGAATGGACAAAAAACAGCATCTCCAAGGCTATAAAAAAACACATCACCATGTGAGTTAAAGGTGAGATTGTTTCCGTTGGAACGCAAAAGTGGAGGTTTGGAATTTTCCTTTTTAAACAGGTGATTTTCAGGTTCAGCATGTGAATTTTCCAGGGTGTAGTTGGTGGGTTGAACCAACCCATTTGAAAAATATGCTCGTCAGATTGGATCATTTCCCCAAGTAGGGGTGAAAATAAACATATTGGAAACCACTTATGGCCTAAACTCCTTATATTGGGGATTCTCATCCCAGCTTTAATTTAAAAAATCCTTTTAATGGGTATGTGAACCCCTTCTATTGGATTGATTGAAGTTTCACCACCTAGTTTTGTTACCTCACTTTACTTGGAAAGTGAGTTTTTCACACCATGTTTTTACCATTGAATCCGAAGACTTTGAGTGTGGTCTACTGGCTGCAAAAAAACCCTGAGCCAAAGATGCATCAAGAAAATTTATATAAACCCCGGTGAACCAAGATAGCAATGGAAAATCCACAATATATATTTGGGGTATTTACCAACAAAAACATGGGGGATTTTCTGAGTGTAATCTAGCACAACCAAGCACCCTAAAATTACTTATATAAATGGGACATGGAAAAGAAATATGTTCCTTTCAACAATTCGGTGGTTAGGGTTTAGTAAAACCCCTATATAAGTTTGTTGTTTAGGTCCCATAATTAGGATCAAAACCAACTTGTTAACTGGTTACTAACTTCCATGTACACCCTAGTAGATATGGGTGTTTCCTAAAATGGTGGTACCCCCAAAACACCCCAAAATGATCATTTTTAGGAAAACCCATGGTTGTTGGGTACCACCATTTTAGGAAACCCCCATGTTGGTTTTGAAACAACCCCCCCCAAAAAACAACACGACACTGAACTTCGAGTCGATCCCCAACGTAGTCCCCAGTCGAAGCTGGAGTCTTTTTTCCGCATAAAATTGGTACCGGGCCGGCTTCCAGTTTTGGAAAAGAGGAGCCACACTTAAGTTCAGGTGGACAGAGAATAGAAATGCTTCTCAAAATTGTGGGATTATTCCTTCATGGCGCGTCTTTTTGTTGAAGTTCGCACAAAAAACACAAAGAAATCAGCAATCAGCATAAAGTTGTTTATAACTTTTGCTAATATGTTGTTGTGAAATCAGAGACTCATCTCTGTGCAAAGTTGGACATGGAACTTCTGAATGGCCTTTGATGTCAACCTTCTAAGTGTGGTGGTCAGAAAGGATCGCAATAAGTTTACAGCTTCGTTTCATTCCACTACTCTCACTTTCGTTTGTTTGGTGCTTCCCATTTTCATGTTTTGCTCGTTAAAAAACAAGTAAACGTAAACCAATCTGTCAATCTGTGTATGCCAAAATCCGCACCATGAAGGAAGGCAGTTTTTTTCAGTGCATCCACTTTCGTGACGCCAAAGAATTTTCTGCGTTTTTTGAGTTGGCAAACTCTTTGGGATTGGACGGTGAATCACCGTGCCCCACAATGAAACAACAAAAGCTCGGTGTGGGGGGCATGAGATGACCATAGGAAGGCAGGCAAATCCACAAAAACTCCCCGGAAAACTAACATGTCCCCTGAAAATCAATGGTTGGAAGATGTATTTCCTGTTGAAATGGTCCCGTTTTAGAGGACATGCTAGTTTTCTAGGGTGTACACCAATGTTTTTCTTTTCCTATGCATTGGCCACTGGTTTTTTTGTTTCCATCCTATGTTTTTAGGTAATTGCCACAGAATTTCAGCAAAATATGAGCAAGTCAAATTTGGATCATTTCCACCATTTTCGGAGTAAGATAAAATGTTTGAAACCACGTAGCAAATCCATAGACCTATGCAAACCTAATTCCATCCTGCAGCATCCTATACCAGTCAGTCTAATCATATACCCAGACCCACAAAACACTCGCCAGCAAAAACAGGTGAAGAGGGTTGCGTGAAGATTGAAACATATTCTCACAAAATTTTTTTCAGCAAAACAACTCAAAACTTCTGGCTAGTTGAGAATATACACTTCTTGCTGAATAAAAAGGTACGTTTCATCGTTGTCTAGCTCCGTTGAAACTTCTCAAAAACTGACACAGAAACTGTAACTCAAAAGCATCTTCCTGTCATACAAACACCATGAGCTCAGCTAACCCTAAAGCTGAAATGGTCCGTGGACTCCAAACACTCAGCAGTTTGATTGACTGTCGAGTTGGTGGTTGAACAAGCCCATTTTTTGAATAAAGATTACATGGTGATCAAAACCCCGGCTGGTTGGGTTATAAAGGATACGGATATGGACTACTTTTCAGTTATATAGGGATTTGCAGATTCCATGTTAATCTTTTTGAAGGCTACATGCCCTGAAACTAACAGTTTGCACCTGAAAATGGGATGGTTGGAAGGCGATCCTTTCCTTTTCGGGCCCGGCATCTTTTCCCTGAATTTTAAGGATAAAAAATCCAAAACAGCAACACCTAGTTGATTATTTTTGAAGGGCGGGCTTGCGGCACTAATTCCAACAAAATATCATGGATCACCGCTATTCCCCATGACTTTTTTCAGGATGCGTGCGAGGATTTTGCCCTACCAATAAGGATAGCAGTTGATGGAAGAAAGAAAACATGCAAACCAGTTGATATAGAGAATACACTCTGGAACATCAACATGGAACCCAAAAATGGAGGTTTGGAAGATGATTTTCCGTTTCAATTGGGTGATTTTTACGTTCCAGCCGTTAATTTTCAGGGGTGTATCTTATATTATCTTATTTTCATTGGCCCACACCCCCCCAAAATTAATCCACCTTTCATTGTGAATAGCCAGAGTTCGAATCCATCTCAATTGGGAGAATTTTCTTCCATGATGCAGGTCTTTTACCGTGAAAATAGGATCCACCTTTGGACCTGTTCAACAACCCATGGAAAAATGGCATGGTTTTTTTCGGCCCTCAGAATCTGGGAGGAAAACAACCCCTAAAATTTGAAACTTGTGGGTTTCCCATGGGCAGGGCGTATTCTCCAGATCAACTAATTTTCCTGGTTTCTTTCTTCCATGACTTGGATATTATTTTAGTGTTTGTTTTCATGTCATAAGTCATGTTGAAAAGACGACCGTCTACGAACTGATCCTAGCCCATTTACCGTCTGGTAGAGTAACATGGCCATGGAAAATTGCAAATCTTTCAAATATAGGAAAAAAATCATCAAAACCTTTGATTTTCCCCATGGTTTTATGATTTGTTATTTTTTTGTGAGTGTAACAAAAAGAACTCATGGATCTAATGTGTGGTTCTTCACGTTTTGGTTTACGGGACTCACTTTCCAACCCAAAGTTTGCCCTTGTCGGTGCTTCCATCACGCAGCTTCTTCCAAGCTCCATGGGTTTCTTCGATGACCTCCGTGTCAGCGATATCCGTTTTTTTCTGCCAGTCGCGGGAATGATGGCACCATCCAATGGGAAAACCCGTGGAGGCCAAAAATCACATGTATTAAACAAGACCATTGATATCACACCCCTCTTGATAAAAACCAGATCAAATAGATATATTATTAAAAATGCAACTGCGAAATGAGAGTGGTTACAAGTTCGGCCAACTTGAGAATCTAACCCAAAACCATCCAGTAACAAGTGACTGTGAAAAAACCTTCGCACCTTACAGCCATGGACCGTTTAGGAGAACTCCATTTCTTTCAAAAGAAGTTCATCCACACTCGTCCACATCTCAATGTTCCGTGCAATAGTGTCTTCATCAAGTCATCCGTGAACTGGAACGACGAGTTGTGTGCACCATGTTGAGGTACTCTCGTACAGTAAGCTAACGTAGCAATGAAACATCCACCATGTGTCCATGTGTATCCATGAAAAACCCATGTCTTGTGTTTCCGAAAATGTCAGCAAAAACATCCGTGGTGGTGAAACCACTTCTCTTTGGCAACCAACCCTGCTTGGTGGTTGAACCAACCCATCTAAAAAAATATGCTCGTCAAATTGGATCATGTCCCCAGGTAGTGGTGGAAAATAAAAATTATTTGAACCACCAACCAGTGATGGTTTTCCCTTATTCTACAGTAGTGATGATGATTTTCCTACTGTGAACCCAAGGTTCATCCTTGGTAAACCCCCCAACCCATAGAAAACAGACACCATCATCCCTCAAGTAAAAAGAACATTTGAATAGTACTGGGATGTCCTGCTGGTACTTAACCAAGTGGATTATTTCACCCCTATATATGTCCTTAGTATGTGGGTCACCACCAGCGGTGCGAACCCTTTTCCAATACCTCCAGTGCGAACTTCTTATCCAATGCCTTTTCCTGCGAAAGGAGACTCCAAAAGTCGATGATTGAAAGAAAAATTGGTCGATGGTCGTTTTTTCGAATGCGACGATGGATAGGCAATCAAAATATCATGGGTCATATATATATATACATTTATGTATATATATATATACCTAGAGCCCCAATGACCCCTATTTTAGAAGGTTCACCCCCCAAAACAAGGCCTTTTCCAATCAAAACAAGGGTCATTTGGGTTCTAGGTATATGTATATGTATATCTATGTATATAAAATGTAGGTATATAATAATATAATATGTATATATCATGTCGGCATGTTATCAACCTTCTTTTGGGGCTTCTGAAGGATGAAATGTCGATTCAAAAGTCATGATGTAAATCTGGGTCACAGTTTAAACAAAAAATAGGTGGTGGGTAATCGCCAAAATGGCAATCTCTACCCCCAAATACACCCTGGAAAGCTACCAGTTTGGAACCCAAAAATGGAGCTTTGGAAGATGATGGACTCCTCTTCAAATAAGTGATGTTTAGGTTCAAGATTTTCAAGGGTATAGGGGGTGATGTTTGAACCACCACCTCTAGTTGAAGTACGTAAGGCCAAATTATCTTAGAATTTCCCTTTCAACCCCTATCTTTTGCTGGGAAATCCGCCGTCCTGCCACTGATTTGACTGAAGCTAAGATGGCACTTTAAGGGAGCCTATTTCTTCCACGCCAAATTCAAAAAAATGCAAAATCGCGAAGCTACCTTTTTGTTGGATGTCTTCCAAAACAACGTCCCTCCATGCCTCATAGCCAAAGGCATTCAAAGGCTTGCCATCCGGCGTCTTGTACCATCGGAACCTGTTGGTACCAAAAAATGGGGGTGGCGGGTGCAATAGAGGCGGTTTCAAGTGAGCCACGAAAAAAACCCTTGTTACTTTCCATTATACTGGTTGCTTAATAAGGATCCTTCTAATGGTTTTTTATAATCCCTATAAAACTGGGTAGTATAATCCCCTATATACACTAAACGACCAGGGTGTTTTTCATTGCTCAAGTGGAAGTTGCCAACGTACCCTTTGGAGCATACTACCCCATCCCAAAAAAACACCCCCAAAATGATGTCAAGAAGTCCTTCAACATCTTCAACTGTCGGGGGGTCTGAAGTGTATGTATCCCGTTTGTATGTTGTATCCAATTCTTAGAATGAGGTGTTTGGGACCTATATATTAAAAAAATCCACTCCATCTAAGTAGGTGTAAATGAGGTAACATTTGATGGATGGAAAAGATCCAGATTGACAGTTGAATTGATGATTTGTTTTCCAATCTTTAAACTTAGGGGGTTCAAAAAACCCCATTCCCACTGGAAATTCCAGTGGGTAGTTGGAAGGTTGAATTTTTCCGTCCTTTATACTAAACTACTGTTGATGGAAGAAATCCCAAAAAACCACCTGGGATGTATAAAACCTTGTAAATAACGGGATAAACCACCAACCTCAACTGGTGAGTTTGCCGGATTTCTGAACCATCAACAGTAGTGATGATGATTTTCCTACTGTGAACCAAGGTTGCTCCTCAGGCCCCCAACCCGTAGAAAACAGACACCATCATCCCTCAAGCAAAAAATAACATTTGAGCCACGAAAAAACCCTTATAAGTTATACTGGTTGGTTAATAAGGATCCTTCTAATGGTTTTTTATAATCCCCTATGTACCCCGAACAACCAGGTTTTTTTTCAATTCTCAATTGAATAGTATACACTTCCCTAAAGCAAACAGCAGCTCGCCTCTGCAAAAATGTTGTGTTTTTTTGAAAAAAGGTCGTCTTCTGGGGCAAACTTCGGCCTACTGAAAAGTGGTATCCAGTCGCTGTTTAACGAGGGAAGGGGGTAGTTTCTCTTCACCAAGCAACATAAGTTGATAAAGGAGACAGTCGTGAAATCCAAGATGCTGGCCTTTGCTGTTACTGTAGTTGAGCCACCAACAAAAAAACGTATGTGTTTCCATGAGTCAACCTGGTTGTTGGATGAAGGGATCCTTATGTCATGGCTTGTTATAATTCCCATATAACTGGGTAGTAGTTCATCCCCTATATATAGGTGTTTCCTAAAATGGGGGTACCCAACAACCATTGGTTTTCCTACTAAAAAATGATCATTTTGGGGTGTTTTGGGTACTGGGGGTACCACCATTTAAGGAAACACCCATATACCCTAAACAACTCAGGTGTTTTTCATTGCTCAGTTGTCTCCACCTTCTCCAACGCGCTGAGTTCCCCTCACCATTCACGGATGCCACTGATGACACCAGGGCACTTGGCCTGGCAAGAAATCTGCGGGAACTGGGAAGGTGGTATTTTCTGTCAGATATGCATGATGTTGATATGTATATATATATATACTGTAATCTGAATATATATATATATACATAATATACATATACATATATGTGTACATAAATATATATATATACATATACGCGTATATTTGTGCAACGTTATCTGTAGTTTCATATCTCTATATCATTTGAATTTGTGCGAATCATATCATATGTTTATAGTATGGATATGTATGTGTGTGGATCATATCTGTAAATCATCTGAGTATATATTCAAGGCACCCGAAAAGCATAAAAAAAAAAAGTGGAGAAGTGTTCACCTGCAAGGAGCTTTCTTGATGAACATGAAACCATCTGTCAAGAAAATCGAGCTGCAAAAAGCAAACAAGAAAAATATTCCACGTCAACCGATGATACGTTCGATGTTTATTGAGTCAGTGAGTTTTGAAAACATTATAAACATATCATATATATACATATATATACAAAGTTATAATTCATTTCTGCATGCTTCAGGTGTAATTAGACATACCCATAGGATCAATTTATGGTATATTCACCTACAGTTGGTTGATTGTTTAATGGTAATTGTAAGTAAATGTACCGTACATGAATCCTATCGGATATTACATTTCAAGATGCATACACATTACGAATACGTGCGCGGTTCTAATCAAGTCTGTATATTATTATCAACCAAGAAAAGCGGAGTTTCATGGCCCAAAAACCACAGGCAGTTACACCAGTTCATGGATTAGGTGGTAAAATTGTGCTTCATCAAATTGATTTTATTAGCTTGTAAGGCATGTTAATTCTCCTGATAAAACAGCGGTACATTACCGTCCCAAAACAATGCATTATTTAGAGCAAATCACTGAACATGAATCCATACATGTCCATGAAGTTTCATGATCTCCCAGCCTTGTTAGATCTTATCAGGGTTCCATTTATTCTGGCCAAAGTATGATATTTCACCAACCTAGATTTCCCTGAAATAAAATGAATTCCCTTCCAAAAAGCTACCTTTTGGAGGCCCAGGTCGTGTGAGGTTGCTATAGATTTAATGGACTCCTTATAGGGGTGTTTCCAAAAATAAGGGTACCCCAAAATGGATGGTTTATAATGGAAAACCCTATTAGAACGTATGATTTGGGGATACCATTATTTTTGGAAACACCCATCGAACGTTTCTGTTTTGCAGGGTTTGCCTCATGAGTCCAATGGAACCATCCTGTTTCAGTGTCCAGCCTCAACATCCGCAATGTCGTTGAGCTCTGCAGCTAACTTGTCACCCTGAAGGAGCTGCGAGCCAAGGAGTTTTGGATGCACTTGGAGGATCATCCCAGGACTCGTCAGTGGTCAATAACCATGGTAATCCTAAGCCCCCTAAGTAGGCTTGTGGGACCCCTTACAAATGGCCTTTTGATGGCTTATAAGTTGTAGGGTTCTTAAAGGGGTGGATTTTCAACGGGAGGGGGTAACCGGGGAACCCTAAGGATTCCTAGGGAAGATTGGGGAACCTTAAGGGAACATTACAGAAGATAAGGGGAATCACCACCCCCCCTTAAGGATCCTATTAATGGGTGCTGGTTACTGACTACTTACATCCAGTTGGGAAGATCCTCCAGTCGTAGTGTTTTCTGTTTAGACCAAGGCATTGGTTGAGAGAGCTGTTTCCCTGAAACTAACAGCGAGTTTGCACCTGCCCGGAAGCTGGGCCCCCCCAAAAGGAAACGATCATCTTCCAACTCAATCCATTTTCAGATGCTACGTCTGTTAGTTACTTTCAGGGAGGGTAACCAATCATGACCAAATACCCCCCAGTGTTTTTTTTGCAGAGCTGAAAAATGGACGGACGCTTGGAAGAAGATTCTCATTCTCGTTACCATCGTTTCTTTTTTGAAAGATTGTGTGTTGGCAAGGTGCGAATTTATGTTAGTTTCAGGGAGTGTGAATTTACGTACACCCTGGAAAATTGACATGGAATCCCAAAATGGAGGTTTGGAAGATGATTTTCCTTTTCAATTTTTTGGGGGATTTTTAGGTTCCAGCTTAATTTTCAGGGGTGTAAATATCACATTTAAACAAAAAACAAGTGGACAAGGATCCACACTTCATGAACAAGTCTACTTGTGGAGTTCGGAGTTCTGAATCAACTTCACTGCTTGGGGGTTTAGGTGCAGTTGTATACCTACCAACGTGTCATCTTGTGTCTTAAGATGGAAGTGTTGAAATTACACCCCAGAAAACTAAGATGGCACGTGGAAATGGATCCGCGCAGGAGATTTCTATTCTATTGGCAACCATCATGTTTAGGGTCCATGTTCGTTTTCCGGGCTGCATCTGTAAGTCTTACTGTTGGAGAAGAGATTGTTGACTTTTACATGCGTGAAAAGTCCTGTCGTCCTTGCGATCATGATATCACTCCCATGTATGCATCCCAAAACAGACGCAAAAGGCGCGTAGACTAAGTGGTTGCATCATCACCAGATTGTTTTTTCAAAATATTCCTTACTCTCGACTCTTGATGCTTCTTGCTGTCGCAGGTTCCTTCCCCTGCCTTTCATTTCCAATATAAATCAATCAAAACTCCAACCAAATCAAAACCTTTGCAACCGTTGGTTCTTAGTTCGTCACTTACGAAACCAGGACAAAAACAAGTCGTTTTTGCCGGGTCTGCCCTGGGATGTTCTTTTCTACTGCTGCTGCAATGGGCCATTTCCCGACAATTTCCCCCTTGTGTCATGACAAGGAAACGAAAGAATAGGTTCATCCAACAATCTAAGAGAACCGTAACATACCCCTGGAGCATACCCCAGGCATCCCCAAAATCAAAAATAGAAAGAATTCCGTCATAAACTGTTGGTTGAGGGTCTGGGGTATGTTCCTTTCGGGGTATGTTGGCAAATTTTTGGAAACAAAAAGTCCCACAGCTTTGCCATGAACACCCATGGAGTCCACATCTCTACTTTGGATCCCCAAACGGTACGGATGCCAATAATCTTCCTTGGCTTGCCAAGTCAATCTTAGGAGTTACCACCCCTTTCAGGATGCTAAATTTGCAAAGGTTGTTCAGGTTAAACCGTTTTTTTTTGCGAGCATCCTGGTGGGACAGTGGGCATCCTGAAAGGTAGCATCCCATGGTGTCATGTTTTTTTCTTTCTGCTTCCACAAGCTTGGGATCATATCAACCTCTTCCGATGGGTAATATCATGACTGGTCAACCAACCCCCCCCGGGCCACGTACCCCCCCAGGAAGAAGGGCTTAATAGCTGGCCTTATTAAGGGAAACCAATGGTTTTCATAAGCCCTGATCATAAGGCCTTATTTCTGGGGGCGGGAGGGTACGTGGCCCGGGGGGGTAGGTTGACTGGCCATAATGGTATATGTATACCTGGTCTCGATACTATTATTGCCAATACCACCTGTTGCTGTAAGCGGGTGGATGGTTAACTTCACGAGGATTTCATTAGAAAACCAACCCGCAATACAGACTATCAGACTATCAATTCACCAATTTCATAATTCATACGGTTGATGGTTCAGAAATCCCAAGGCCAACCACCGTTTGGATGTGTAAAACCCTGTAAATATTCGGATGGACTACCGTTCCCTCAACTGGTGGATGCCTGATTTCTGAACCGTCAACAGTATCTTAGACAAAACAACTACCCTCCCTAAAACTGACATAGCCCCTAAATGATGGTTTCCAAAAGGAATCTCCTCTTCCAAGGGTCTATTTTCAGGTGCTATGTTCAGAGAGGGTAAGCTTCTCAAGCTCTAGGTTTTCATGCTTCTTTGCATTCACCATTTGTTCTTCTCAAAGTGACCTTTGAAAATCACCCGCAAAACACACCTATCCTTGGGAAAAGATGTCTTTGGTCAAAAAGATTCTGTTTGTACAACTTTCCGACATGAGGATCTTCTACAACGACGACTTCTGCTTGAATAAGAAAAGAATCAACTGTCCAAATTATGATATTGCACCACCAACCTACATTTACCCGAAATAAGGGGTCCCATTTCCCAGAACTTCAGTTACCTTTTGAGGTGAAAGAACGTGTGAGGTCCCTAGTGGTTTGACCAGACTCCAATGCACCCCGAAACACCAGAAGTCAACAGGTCAGACGAATCCATGGTCACGCCTTCTCGGAGTGAGACTAAGATACCCAACCAATCCAATTCACCATCATCGATCATGGCCAATGCTCCTAGCACCTGCGGTTGGAGTTGGATTTTGTTGGCTTAAAAATGGATTTTGTTTTTTTGGGATAATCTGAGACCTCACCTTTTTCCTGAGACACAAATAAAACTGTTTCTAATTCTGGATTTGCATTTTGGATTTGACACCAAAAATCATCAACAAACATCAAAAATTATCAAAAAAAACATCAAAAATCGTCAACAAACATCAACAAATTATCAAAAATCATCAAAAAAGACACTTCACTTCACATTATTTTCCTGTTTTTTTTGTTGGTTTCGAACTTCAGGGCTTCAATCGCTTAACTTGCAGCTCCGCCAATTCCGGCCTTCACGGGTTCGATGGATCCCTGGGCCAAGGCCTCCCCGGTGCAAATGGTGGTGCAAAATGGTGATGATACGGATGGATGTCCCGTTGGAAGTGGATGGATCAATGGTTAGAGTATGAATATGTATAAATGGGGTAGTTATAACCTACTTACAAATGGGATATATATAGTAGGGTGAAATAACCCACTGATCCTATCTTAGGGTTATTGCCTCCTAAGAATGCACAAGGACCCTCCAATGGAAGGGTGGTTTGAACCTCTATGACGAGGTAGGGGTGTTTAGGGGTGTTTTTTTGTCCTCAAAATGACGCCACTGGATTGAAGGGTCGTCGGATTCCCAAAGGGCCAAGGCCAAAATCAGCAACAAAAAATACACCCAAAGAATACCCCAACAGCAACGACATGATGCTCCGAAAGCAATTCTGCAACGAAACCTTTACTACGGCTGGGCCTTTTCCCCGAAGCTATTGCTGTTGGGGAAAAACAAATTCTACTTTGTGTTTGTTGGACTTGAATTTTTTCACCTAGGGGACATTTTGTCACGAAGTTACTTGGTTGGAAATAACCCCAAATTCGGCCCTGGTGTTATCTGATTGGTGGTTTCAACCCCTTTGAAAAATATTAGTCAAAATGGGAATCTTCCCCAAATAGGGGTGAAAATAAAAAATATTTGAAACCACCACTCAGTTATGTTCGGTTGTCTTCTCTTGAATGAGGAGTTCCACCTCATATGAATCTACAGATTTCAAAGTAAGACTTACCCCCCCTGAAAACTAAGAGCTCGCCCCTCAAAAAGATGATGGTTGAAAGACAAACCTTTCCTTTTGAAATGGTCCCTTTTCAGGGGACATGCTAATTTGCGTGTATGTATATGCTTTTTGAGAAGGTTGGAGTTTAGTTGAGTTGCATATCTTTTGTTGAAGATTCTGTTTGGAGCTGTCTTGGAAATGTTTTTGTTTACAAGTCATTACAAGAGTGGCAAAAGTACCTGAGACATGATCAAAATTACAACTCAAGAATGCTGAAGTAAGCTGCGGTGATTTCAGGTTCTAACATGTGATTGCTTTTGTCAAACGAAATCATTCAAACTAAGAGCCACATGGCCAATATGCATGAGGCACGGAAAAAAAACTCTTACTTTCCATTGAATCCTGGTTGTTTAATAGGGATCCTTATGTCATGGTTTTTGAAATAATCCCCCATATAACTGTGTATTTATGTCATCCTCTATATACCCTTAACAACTAGGGCCCCTTTTTTCATTGCTCACATATACAATCATATCTCAAACGATCCTATTTATGTAAACGGGTAGAGGTTTGACTTTCACTTCCCACGGTTGCGGTTGGAGGGGTTTGGCATCCCAAGAAAAATTATAACACATCGTTAAAAAAAATGTAGAAAAGAAAAACCACAAACAACAAAAAACACACAACAAACAGCAAACAACCAACAACAAAAAACAACAACAACAACAACAACAACAACAACAACAACAACAACAACAACAACAACAACAATAACAACAACAACAACAACAACAACAACAACAACAACAACAATTCTCCAGAAAAAAAACTGGCCTCAGAGCCAATCTCTACCACGTCCACGGGATCCTCGGGTTTTTCAGACTTCGGCTATCGTTAGCGAAGCCTGTGGTGAGGAAAGGAAGCTTGTGGAAGGGATGATTTCAAGGTTCTATCTTAAATCTCGGCAGTGTACCTACAACGGTTTACTGGTTGGTGGTTTCAACCCATCTGAAAAATATAAGTCAAAATGGGAATCTTCCCCAAATAGGGCTGAAAATTTAAAAAAAATGAAACCACTACCTAGTTTACCCCTTCCTATTTTTTCAGGCCTCCAAATTGTGACGAAAAATCGGTGACCTCAAGGGAGACGATCCTTTCATTTTGAGGCGTTTTGGCCTAGTTTCAGGGGTAAACTGACTCGTTGGATTCGTTTCAGGGAAACATATGGGAAGGTACTCTAAGAATCAATTCCATATGTTCCACCCTCCTATTCCCCAAGGTGAGTCCGTTTATGGGAATTTCAGGGGTCACACCCCCCAAATGCCACGTTTCTTCCAATAAACTTCCCGCCGGGCTTTGAGATGAAGCTTATCACTGGGAGGAGGTGGCATTGGGGGAGGGTGAACTGTACCCTTAAATTCGTATGATCATTGAAGCAAAAAAACACCAGATATATCATTATATGCATGAAACCCTACAAAACAATGGGTATGCTCCGTACCAACAGGATTTCTGAACTTTTCTTGTTCTGAGTACCAATTCAAACATGTTGGTCTTTAAATGGTCTTTAAATACTTGGTAATGATACTGTTGATGGTTCAGAAATCCTGCACCAGTTGAGGGAACGATAGTTTATCCCCTTATTTAATCTTATTTACAAGGTTTTGAACATTCCAGGTGGTTGGCCGGCTGGGATTTCTTCCAACCATCAACAGTAGCAGCATCAATTTGATTCAGATCTCAGCTCCAAGAACGGAATCATCGCTCTTGTTTCAAACCCCATTATTAAAGCACCGTCAATGTAAATCATTATCTTTTTTACAGGTAAATCACCAATTTACTACAAGTAAATCACCATTTATTACCAGGTAAATCACCATTCATTAAAACACACTGCTCTCCAATTTTTTGTGAAATTTCCCCCTTAACCTTTCCTTGACTTTTTTAATGTCCTGTTAACCGTTAACCTTCCCAATTTTTGTTGTATTTCCAAGCAAGTGACGTTATCACCGTTGCACTTGGTCACTTCGTGTGTCACGTTGGGATCTTCCCAGGTTTGTGGCAACATGCCATAGTTCCAGAAGATGGGACCATGATAATCGCGCAACTTGCCTTGTCGACAACATGGGAATCTAAGGTACCCCCCCCCCAAAGCTACCCCCTCCAATAAGTAAGGCCTTATTAATGGACTATTAACCATTGGTTTCCCTTAATAAGATTAATAAGACCTTATTAGGGCCTTATTTACTTGGGGGGGTAGCTTTGGGGGGGGTACCTTAGAGTCCCATGATCTGACAACGGTGACACCAGGTCACGTGAACGACAAGGTTGGGAGGCGTTGTGAGTTTTTTCTGTGGCGTTTTCAAGAACAAAAAACTAGTTGGTGGTTTCAAACCCTTTGAAAAACTACCAGTAGTTCTGGTGGTTGAACCAACCCACTTGAAAAATATGCTCGTCAAAATGGGAATCTTCCCCAAATAGGGGTGAATATAAAAATACTTTGAAACCACCACCTAGAGAAACACCAGACACTGTTGGGGGTTGGGTGCAACAAAAAAAAAACGGGCTGTAGCACTTTTACAAAGACGAAAAACACCTTGGAAAGGAAAGCAAACAAAATAACACGAAAAACAAAAACACCATAGAAGCCTTATGGAAACCAGTATGAGTGTTGTGGAAACCTATGTAAAACCACATCCTGGATGTAAAAACATCTATGCAAACCCATTATGGAAACCCTTCCAATCACAATTTGCCTTCTGAAAACCTACAAATCTTTGGAATTTTTCTCAACTTCTGAAGCTATTTAGCTAAAACTTCTATGAATACATGGGGGGGTTCCTAAAATGGTGGTACCCAACAACCATGGGTTTTCCTATTAAACATGATCATTTTGGGGTGTGAAATGGGGGTACCACCATTTAAAGAAACACCCACATATCAACCTATCCACCTCTAGAAATAGGCTCCCAAAACTCATCTTTTTTGTTGATGTGGGGGTCATAGCGTCCAATCACAACCTGTTGCCTTGTCTAGTTGGTGGTTGGTTCACCAACCCATCTGAAAAATATGCGCAAGTCAAATTGGATCATCATTTCCCCAACGATCGGTATATAGGTGAAAATTGAAAAAAATGTAACCACCACCTAGTTAGTTGATGTGATGTGCTTCAAAACCCAAACCCATACCATCCATGGTCATGGTACATTTATATACCTACATTTGGTTGAATTTTTAATGGTAAACTATGGTAAATTAGTAGGTTATACACACCATTTTTGGGAATCCTATGGGAAAGAAACATATCTTAAGGACAAGAAATTTTGTGGATCTTCAGCTTCACCATGAAACCAAACCGTGGTGCCTTTCTTGACATCCTGAGCAATTGGATTCATCTCTTCCTTCACGGCAACCTGGAGGGGTTGGAATTATAGGTGGTATTTTTTTTCTTTTGGCACCTTTTTGGGGAAAAAATCGGAGCTTTCCTGTTTTTTTCAGCGGTGCTTTTTGTTCAAAAAGATGGATGAAACTTAGTGATGAGGAACTTGTTGTTGTTTTTTTGATTTGGTGATTTAGTGAACTCTCGTTTCATATTGATCATTGATCTCTTTCACATGTATTGCAACAGCTGTTGATGTATAAATAGTATACATATCGCAACCACACTTACCGGATCCAAATGGGTAATTTGAAAGGTAATGGGATGCGTTGTTTGTAAGCTATACCACCCACAGGTTGCCATATTTATGAAATATATATATATAGCTAAGCAGGTAAAGCATCTTAAAACAACCAGCAGTAGATATGATCCCATATACATTTTTTTTTCCATTCTCAGCCAATGAGCGTACTCGTGCTGTCCTTGCAAGCAAAAATCACCGACCCTGGATAGTCAGGCAAATGACTCCTGTGTGCCTCGATTTCGGCAAAATCATAAATCATAAATCTAGATTTCCCTAAACCTTCTCAACAAAATTTAAACATGACTCAAGATCGCCATCAAAAGCCAATAACGGCCCTATCCATACTATTGATGGCTGAAATCCGGCTAACCACCTGGTATAATATATATATATAATAAATTTAATAAATCATATATATATATATATATAACACCTTGTAAATAATGGGATAAACTACAGTTCCCTCAACTGGTGAGCAAGATTTCAGCCATCAACAGTAGCACCTTCAACCTTTCAGCCGAACTCCATGTGCCTCCATCTTGGGCTTGGTATTCTTTGGAATCTCGATCAAGCAATTGAAGTGCTGGAAACAACGTCCGGAGTTTCCGCCCGGCGTTTGGTATCAAAAAACGGAGAGTTACCCCCCCGAAATTTAACAGCAAGTTTGCCCCTGAAAAATAGTCTGGTTGGTGGTTGAACCAACCCCTTTGAAAAATATGCTCGTCAAAATGGGAATCTTCCCCAAATAGGGGTGAATATAAAAAACCTTTGAAACCACCACCCAGATAGTGGTTGGAAGAGGATTGTTTCCTTTTGCGGTTCGGCCGGTTTTCAAGGGGCGAACTGTTAAACTTTGGGAGGGTAAGGAGTTTTTCCACCGGGTCTTTGTTTTTGCAAGTGGGCTATGGGATGTTGTCGGAAGAGAAGTTGGTTAGGAAAAGAAAGGCATTTGGCAAAGCGAAGTAGCAAAACACATAAAATTGAAACACTTTAGATTTTATGAATAAGTTTTATATCCATAATATAATACATTGCGCACTGTCATTCATGAGTATTCAATTCCAACTCTTCCATGCCTAGAGACCCAGACTTACAATCCTCTCAGCAAAAACATCATCATCAACAACAACATGAACCTTAAAGAAGCAAAGGAACCAACAAAAAGAATGTGTGAAGGTCTTTTTGATGAATCTTTCCTGGTTGGTGGTTTCAACCCATCTGAAAAATATTAGTCAAATTGGGAATCTTCCCCAAATAGGGATGAAAATAAAAAATGTTTGAAACCACCACCTAGATTCCAATATTGCAGCCTTTTTAAACACCGATTTTTTAACCAAGGAGTGACCTCGCCGCTCTTCAAGGGAATATCATGCCAAGGAGAGATCTGATTGCCATTGCTATCCTGAAATGGTGGATGAGGTGTTGTGTGTTGTGGAGGGGTGGGCCTTCAGAGTCAGAATCATTCACCGCTTCCAGGAGCTTTGCAGGAAAAAAAATCCGCTTCCAGGATTGTGGGAGAAAGGCTAATTGGGGCAATTATGGGGCAATTTGGTAAATTGTTCATTGGAAATTAGATTCTGGTAATTATGAATTGGTAAATCATGAAATTAGGCAAATTGTTCATTGTTCATCGGTGAATTATGAAATTAGGTAATTGGGAGGTCATCCATTAAGATGATTGGTTGATTGGAATATTATGGAATTCACTTGGAACAGAATACAAGTAATTGATTGGTGACTCATTGGGAGAACTCCTTTTTCTAGGGGAAAAGAAATACTCCCTGAAACTAACATGGCACCTGAAAAATTGATGGGAAAGGAAGATGATCCGGCTTCCCTTTTACTAAGGAAGGTAGCAAATATATGCGAAGGTAGTGAGTGATAAGATCTATCACTGCAAAACCAGCTACCCTCCTGGAAACTACCAAATCCCCTTCTAAAAGCCCTTTTGAAGATGATCAATGGTTGTTTCTGGTTCCCCTAAAAGGTGGTAGGTAGCATATAATCACCCAATTGGCAATATATAAGTGGTAAATAAGTGGCAGGTATATATTGCCAATTGGGTGATTATATATCACCTACCACCTATTAGGGGAACCAGAAACAACTATTGAGATGATGTTCCTTTTCTGCAGGTGGGATATGTATCCGTTCCCTGGAGAGCATAGTTTTCTTGAGGAGCTACCATTTGAAATCATCACTCAGTTCACTCATTGGCTCGAGCAGCTTCTGTTTTGACAGAGACTTACATCTGGCGAAATGATGATAGTTCATCCAACCTAGATTTTCTGGCTGGTGGTTTCAACCCCGAAAAATATGCTCGTCAAAATGGGAATCTTCCCCAAATAGGGGTACAAATATTAAATAAAAATAAAACCACCATCCAGTTTTCCTACAATAAGGAGATGTCCCTTCCTATACTTGGAGGATCATCCCATGACTTGTAAGCACACTTTAGGATCACCCCCTAACTGTATAAATCATGGACTTACTGTACATAGTTGGCGATTTACAAGAATTTACCCAACTGTTCTCTCCAAAAATAGCACTATCTTGGCCAATAAGATTCTCACATCTCATCATGATATATCATGATCCTATCTATTTTTCTGCATATTTTTTCTACTCTCCCCCAAAACAAAAAAAACCACAAAAAACCTCCAAAAAATAAACAGGCCGCTCCAAACAAACATTTCAAAAAACACCACCACCATTTTTGTTGGGAGGTTCGTCCTCCCCCAAGTCATCCAACCACCACAGCACACCAACCACGACGACCACGGGCCATCCGTGCCATCCCGTGCCATCCTTGAAGTGCATGCGGTACTCCAAGGTGCCTGGCTCTCCAACCTCTCCGGGAAAAACCCACAGCGGTGCGGAGCGGGTAGGAACGTTTGATTGACGAAAAAAAAGAAACACATCCCCCCCCCCCACACAGGGTGCAAAATCCTGGTTGGTTGTGAGAAGGTTCCGGGATCCTTATCTGGGCAAAGTGAATAAGGGGAATTTGGGGGGGATTCCCGTAGTACTAAACCACCACTTGGGGTGTAAACAACTGGTTGGTTAATACAAGTGATCCATCATTACAATAGTATAATAGGATCCTTGATACTTATACATGAAATACTGGTTGTTTGAGGTTCCTGGATCCTTGTGCCATGGTTTTCCCAAGCACTGTTGAGGGGTCAGGTGTCCTCAGCTTTATGGCAAGTGTTCCATTGAAAATCCCTGTTGAAATGAAAGTCAATACCCTTTCCATGATTTTCGGTTTGCCTTCAAACTACACATGTGCTGATCATTTCTCATCATATCCAAAGTTGAAATCGGCAAAATGATCGGGAAAGTAATTTTTCTCGAAGGTGTTTCCCAAATGCAAGATACCTAGATTATATTCTAATTACAATACATGTATAAAAAAAGGTGCGTGTGTGTACTTAATGGGGTCCCTCATTGTGTAGGGGTGAATTTCCAGAAAGCTTTAATGTATCTGTACATTAGTATGGTCATGGATAGTACTACAAGTAACTAGTAGTAGTAGCTGCTAGTGCGTGTAATAGACCCATCACTGCTGACCCATATGTATATATGAACATATATACATATACTAGTTGCTGGTTAACCCCTTTGAAAAATATGCTCGTCCAAATTGGATCATTTCCCCAACTCAGGGTAAAACTAAAAATGTTTGAAACCACCACCTGGTGTATATATATATATATGGGTGTTTCCAGATATAGGGGTACCCCAAAATGGATGGTTTACAATGGAAAACCCTATTAAAATGGATGATTTGGGAGAAAAACCCTATTTTCGGAAACATCCATAGAATCGTACCCAACTCAACTGATTCTCAAACCTTGATACCAGGATTTAAGGCTCTCCCCTCCAGGCTCCGCGCTTTATGCTGAGTGAAGGCCGAAAAGCAGCGGACCTGTGTTTCGCTGCGTGTGTGCATACTGTTTGACGGTTCAGAAATCCCAAGGCCAACCACCTGGGATGGTGCTAAAAACCCTATAAATAATGGGATAAACTACTGTTCCCTCAACTGGTGATCGCCGGATTTCTTCTCAACCAACAGTATCGGTTCTTCTCAAGCAAGTGGACATTCAAACTCTTCAGATGAGATGAAGAGAAAATCAGATGCAAAAAAAACATCCTCGGATGAAGAGCTTTTGTTTGAACAAAAACCTTCCCCCAGTAGTCTTCAGAACCCTGCTGATTTAAAACCAGAATGGAAAACATGCCAACCTCAAAGGCAAACAACAAAAACATGGGCGTTTTTGACTTCCCCCCTTCAGCAACAAAAGCAGCCCCAAAATACACCGCTGCCTTCACAGTCCTACCCAGATCGGTGTCAAATCAAATCTTTCAGGTCCCACACCTGCCAGGCCCTGGTCAAGCCTGCAGGGTTTTGCAGGTTAAGGTGGCTGTCAAACCGGAAGATGTCAGGATGTCAGGGGTCACGGAATATGACATGATTACCCACACAACTCACCCATCTTTCAGGGGAAATACCTTCAACATTACCATAGATGTGCATGAAACTTGGGATGCTGTTGATTCGTTTGCTAACCAAGAGGTGGACTTGGTTCATGGTTCTCACACCAGAAATTACCATGGCATTGGGTGCGGGAGGTTCGTTTGCTGAGCAAAAAAATCACATGATGATACCTGGAACCCAAATGACCATTGTTTTGGTTGGAAAAGGCCATGTTTTGGGGGGTTTACCTTCAAAAATAGAGGTCATTTGGGTTCTAGGTATGCATATATATATATATATATCCCCTCTTAACAACTGTCACCTTGCCATATCCCCCTCTCCTTCTTGTTGACACACTGTTCCACAGTCGTCTTTACGAACACATGTCCGGGCCACCTTCCCTTTCAAGTGGGGATAAACTTTTACCAACTCGTTTTTTTACAAAGTCCCAAGACATATGACTCGGACAGGCTGGAAGATCTTCATCAGTTTCACGCTGATGAAGCTAGGACATTGGATATCGGATCCGCTGGATGCATGATGTAGACTTGAGCCACGAAAAAAACCCTTGTGACATTCCATTGAATCCTGGTTGTTAAAAATAGGGATCCTCATGTCATGGTTTCCTACAATCCCCACCTGACTGGGGATTGTAACCCCAAAACAACCAGGGGCTGTAAATTGCATTGCTCACTTGATAGTGGGGTGTATGTGGGTGTTTCCAAAAATAGGGGTACCCAAAAATAGATGGTTTATCATGGAAAACCCTATTCAAATGGATGATTTGGGGGTACCACTATTTTCGGAAACATCCATGTAGATCTTCATTGACATCAACTCCAGCAACTCGTTGTCCTCACGACAAGTCCTCTCCCTGCCTGCACGACGGGTCCCAGCAATCATCGCCCTCATCTTTGCCTGCCACGTTTTTCGCACATTTTCGTCTCGTGGGATTGACAGGTTACCCTTCCTCGAAACGATGATGGAGGTTGAGGATGGTCCTGCCAATAGTACTTGCCTTTGAAATACAGCAATTGTCCACTGAACCATGATTATGGGAGAAAGAGTATATTGGAGATGAAATGGTCTCCTGCATGTACTGTACATGCGATAGATATGATATATCACATATACAAGTATCTACGTATCTTCCATCCTGCAAATGTGTATATTGATACACACATTTAAATAACACTCTCTCATGTTTGCAATCATCTATCCATACTATGATGGCATATTTTGATGATCTGTTGGGCATCATACTTGGGGATCACACATCATTCGTTATGAACTATAAATATCTATAAACCCCTAGAACTAAACATAGATACTGAAAATGATGATGGTTTGGAAGGACAATTCCTTTCAAATGTGGCTATTTCACTTATCTATGTTAAATTTCGGGGAAGAACAACATATCAAAGCCAACCTGTTCGTATTACAGTTACACCCATCTGTTCCTTAAAAGCAAAAATCAAAAAACACCTTCGCAAAAAAGAAAAGACAGCTTAACTCATTTCTTGGGATCACAAGCCATCAACACCATCCCAAAAAAGAAACAAAACTTTAATAAGTCTATTTTCCACATGTGGACCCTGAAAAAGGGATACAAATTCTTGAAAGCCAAGAAAACTATAGAAAAGTTGTATTCCTTCCAACCATCGTTCTGTCCGTTTGTGTTCGGCCTGGAGTTGTTGTCTGTTGGAATATCCCTACGGATCTTGGACCCAGATCTGCTACTGAGCCAACAGAAATTGATGGCCATTCATCCAAGTCATGAAAAATCTCATTAAAAGAAATCTCATTGGTTGGAATATGAATCACTTCCGATTATTTCGGAATGCCATTCAGACAAAAACACAAAAACGTTAGGGTTTCTTTGGCACCCCTTGGAAGGTGCTGGTATGTTTTCCAGCATTGGTAAATTCTTCATCCATGATCATTTTGGAAAAAATTCTTCGCCATTCAAATGGAGTCCGTTTCATTACAGAGGAAAAAACACACATAGTTGTACATATACTGTTGATGGTTCAGAAATCCTGCAAACCAAGCAGTTGAGGGAACGGTATTTTTTTCCCCTTATTTACAGGGTTTCACACATCCCAGGTGGTTGGCCGGCTGGGATTTCTGAACCATCAACCAGTAGGTCATGAGGTTGGACGGGTGTGGTTTGCTGCAACAAAAAGACGCACCTTTTTAACGACACCTTCAAACAGTTCGGACTCGGGTCGGTCGTTGGGACGGTGACCAACCAACCCACTGTGCTGCGCTACTCTTGCTCCATTTCGTAACAACGTTCGTGGGAGGAATTTTGAATAAAATATGTCGACAAAGCATCCGAAAGTGCACCGATGTTAGATGTTGGGTGCCGTTTTGGAGGGATTTTTTTCTCGTCGGCAAAAATTGCAAGTTGATCTCCTCACTCTTCAAAAAAGGCTTTTTTGGGGGTATGAGATCCAAAAAATTGACCCATACCATCGATGTATGGTATATTTACCTACATTTATCATGAAAATCAACCATTCATGTATAGGTAAATATACCATGCCCATGGATTCCGTATGGGTGATGAAAAATTGGGAGCAAATTCTTGCAGCCTTTGCGGCCCAAAGGCTTCTTCGGTGTCCGATTTCACTTTCGGGGGACTCCGCTTTTGGAATTTCACCCCATTTTGGTGAGACCCAAATCTTCATGGAAAACAAAATCGGGGTGGGGGTTCCACGCGTTTTTCTGCCCGTTGAAACGGAAAAAAACAACAAAAAAAGTGCCCAACAAATTCCCAACAACTGAGGAAATCAAACAGCTTAATGCGTTTAAAACTCCACAAAATTCCAGGTCATCTGTCATCTGCCAATTGCTTTTTTTTCATAGGTTCAGAGTTCATCTATTCCACCAAGATCCACCAAAACGGGTATAATTTACACCATTATTGAAGATGATTGAACTAGATGAATGAATGGTTGATGTTTAGTAATCATGTGATCCATGTAGGGAATATTTACCAACCCATTTCCCCCTGTTCATGTGGCCATTTTTCACCGTTCATGTAGGTAAATATACCATGACCGTGGATCCTATGGTAGCTAGGGTTTTCAGGTAAGTTCCACCAATAAAAAATACCTGGACCACCAGTTGCTGTTAATTTCCATCAACTTGAAACTGCTAAAACCATCCACAGTTGCCTTTAAAAAAATGGTACTTTCCTAGGTTTTCCAGGTAGGTTTTTTTTGGTGGAATTTATGGGATGAAACCTTTCAACATCTTGAAAAAAACAGCAAAAACTGTTGGGAGCCACCGGAGGAGGGCGAAACTTTCCATGCCGAGTCGTCCCTGCTTTGGTGTGTGTTTTTGGGGTGTGTTTTTTTTTAGGGTCGAAAACTTGGATGAAAGCTTGGGGGAGGCGAAATGAGAGGTTCTTCTCCCAAAAAGTTGAGCAAACGAACATGATGTCACTGCCTGAAACTAACCTAGTTGGTGGTTTCAACCCATCTGAAAAATATTAGTCAAATTGGAACTCTTCCCCAAATAGGGATGAAAATAAAAAATGTTTGAAACCACCAACTAGTAACATGACATCGCACCTGAAAATGGATGGCAAAGGGAGATGATTCGATCCTTTCCTTTTCGGAAAACCCATCCATTTTCAGGTGCGATGCCCATGTTCGCAGCTCCAAATCTGACAGGTGACATACTTACGAGATGTCGTCGTTGAAAGAACCATTACTGTACCCTCGGGTAGACTAACATGGCTAGCTGGAAAATCCCCATGTTATGTAGGAAATACATCTTCAAATGGTCCATGTCCCATTGTTATCTTAGTTTACCACTTGGAGGATCATCCCAGGTAGTAAGTAGTTAGTAACCACCATTTATAAGCCATGAAAAGGCCATTTGTAAAGGGAACAACCCCAGTTAGGGGACAAAAACTAACCATGGCTATTAACCACTTACTAACTGGGATGATCCTCCAAGCAGAGTGTAATTTGTGGGTGCATCCACTCATTGCTTTTTCTGCGATTTTTGTCCAAAGCAATCTGATATTCCGCCTTAAAAATCCTGATTTTCTCGCCAGAATGACCTACAAACAACATCAAACAACAAGGCGGCATTCTTTACAAACTCGGAAACCCATCCCAATCCCAAGGGTTTCAAATTAAAACAAACAATCCAAGAAATCTCCAACAGGACCTACTGAACGGACCCCTAAACCTTAGTATCTCATAACTCTAGCAACTTAGTTAGGGGTCCGTTGGGAAGGTCCGATTCAATTTTTGATGGAAACAAGCATCAAAAGACGGGCAATTTAAACGCGCAGATCCCCAAAAAATCCCCAGAGCTAATCTTCATGACTGTACGGTCGCGGTCATGCAATGACTGCGAGGCTTTGGCATATGTGCCGCCACCTCTGAAGGGCAGGAAACATGGACATGTTGGCTCTCCACAATAGGATCCTATACTACGGTTGATGGTTCAGAAATCCTGTACCAGTTGATATGGAGAATCTACCATTATTTACAGTGGTTTATACATCCCAGGCGGTGTAGGATTTCTTCCATCAACAGTATTAAAGGAAACATTGGTGGTTAATAACTCCTTTTTTTTCACCCCTGAAAACTAACGAATGTCCCCTAAAATGGGACTATTTCAATAGGAAATACATCTTCCAACCATTGATTTTCAGGGGACATGTTAGTTTTCAGGGGAGTACTAGGGTTCCTTGGAAGTTTTTGTACTTACGGGACGGAATCCAAGCAACTTCCCATTAGGGGTTATACATAATCCATTTACTTGGAGGATCATCCCAGTATGGGAATGGCACATTTACCTACAATATAAGGTGATTTTAGGATCCATGGGACTGGTATATATCTGCCTGCATGAATGGCTAATTATCCATGATAAATTGTAGGCACATATACCATTTGTATGGATCCTACTTGGAGGATCATCCCAGTTGGTAAGTTAGGGTTGTTCCCCTTCCAGAGAACCTAAATGGGTTAAAAATAGGGGGGTTACATCCTAGCTACTTACATCCACTGGGAGCCCATCCTCCAAGTAGGGGCACCGGCTCGAGCTTGATTGGGAACAAGAATGACTGTTACCGTTACCTAAGAATCCGTTTGTATGTCCTAAGGAAGGGATTACCCCGATCCATTCCTATTCTTTTCGAACGGGATTGGAACCCTCAATCCTATTCGATCCGGGAGGGGTATGGAACCTGATGGCCATCCATTTATTAGGTGGTTGGCTATCAATTGGATGAGTAACCAAATCTGTACATAGGAAATGGTTGGAAATCCACCATTTCCCTCCATTTTTTAAACTGGTTGCTTCAGGCACCAGGGAGGAATCATGGCTAGGTGTGGCTCTGTAGTTTAATTTGTCTTTTTGTTTGGGTGACTAGGAATGGACAGGGGATAGGCAGGGATGTACCCCTACCTACCAACGTGGGCCGCCATAATGGGAAATCCCTAACATCCCAAGCCCGATAATATCACAGTGGTATGAAATGGGTGTCAAAAATCACCAAGAATCCCATCCGAGAACATAATAGATACCATACAAGTAGGTACACTGTTAGGGGTACACCACTTTGGAGCTCTTCTCCTGAGTTAAGCCACAATGGCCTCATGTGACATCCATCACGTGATCTCAATCTATTTACTTAGCCGAAAAAGTAACGGCTGGAATCTGATAATGATGGTCTCCAATATGAATCTGGCCAAATGGAATAATATTTCACCAACCTAGATTTTCCCTGAAATAGCCGGGGTCCCATTTCCCTTCCAAAAAGCTACCTTTTGGGGGCAATCTATTTTGACCAAATGAATCTCCAAACTTCCAGGGGGTTTTCCTCCATTTTCAGGTGAACCAAAATATGGATGGGAAATTTTCTCGGGTGCAAACACACACCCCGAACCAGAAAAAAAGCAAACAGCAAACAGCAGAAAATATACCTGGATCTTCTAGATATGTAAAATTTCTGCTGCCTTTTGGTAGTATTTGTTGGTGAAAAGGCACAATTTTTACACACTTGGAAGATTCAGGTATATTTCGTCTGGATCTACAGTTTTTTGATTTCATCTCCGCTCTCTTTCACTGGTGTGTAGATTTGGCCCTGAATCAAGTCGCCAAACCCTTGAATTTTCACCAAGATTTTCAAATCGTGGCTTTGTTTCGGGAAATGTATGCATCCCAGCATCTTCCAAGGGGTTCTGTTCGGATCCAAGGGATGGTGTATGGTCACCCCTTATCATCCATTCAGCACCCTTTGGAAGATCCAGGTCTGTGGGGACAAATCTGGCAACCTCGTTTCAGGACTCCGTTTCCCGGAACGAAACCCAAAACTGCTTCGCATCCACCCCCCAAAAAAATGGATAGACACCCTGGAGTTTCACAGAAAAGTCAGCCCCTGAAAAAATGGTGGGACTGGAAGACCTTCGCCTTTCCTATTGGACCCTTCGGTAACTTTTCAGGGTGTTTTTGCTGTTAAACTTCGAAGGGGGTGACTTTTCCCTGAAAGTCCAGGTGGACCAAACAACAAAGTGGCTGGTCTCTAATGAATGATCCATGGGTCGCAACAGATTCCCTACCACCGAATTATACCTCCCCATGAAAGTTGAGAAACAAAAAAATGGATGCACCCCTGAAAATTAACATGTTGAACCTAAAAATCACCTGCTTAAAAAGGAACATCATCTTCCAAACCTCCATTTTGGGAGTTCAACATGTAAAATTTCCAGGGTGTCACATGTTCTCAACCGAAAGAAAACAAAACCCTAGGACCCCAGCCTTCAAAAAACAATAGGGTTTTCACGAAAGACTATTCTTTTAGTAGGGATTTGTTTTTTTCATCATCCAAAGTTGGGGTAGTTTATTACTTTAACAGTCAACTTGCCTGGAACCCCCGGGAAGTCGACGACTTTTTGACGCGGCCACCCACCAACAGGTCCAACCACCAAACCGACGGGAAATTTCACCTCCCAAGTTAAGGTATCCGGATCCAATGCTTCGATCGTCATGATGTCCTGGCGAGGAGATTCGTGTGCCCAATTGTTAAGCGGTGGTGAAATTTCCTGTAGCCATATCATCCATGTATGATATATATATATACCTACATGTTTTACCAAAAAAATCCACCATTCATGTAGGTACATATGCAATACATGGATGGTATGGGGTATATATGGGATTATACTACCCCGTTATATATATAGGGGATGAAATCCTACCCAGTTCCATACGGATCATTTGTTAGCCAATCTAGGGATCTCTATTAACCAACCAGTATATTTGAATGTCACAAGGGTATTGATCTTTAAGGTGACCTCTATTTTGAGGGTTTGACATGTTTGACCTTCCCTTTTTGTGGGTCAAATCCTCCAAAACAAGGGTCGTTTGGGTTCTAGGTATATATACGGATTATAATAAGGCATTTAACGGCTCCCTATTAACCAACCAATTGTAATGGAATGCCACAAGGGTTTTGTTCAAAACCCATATGAGATTCCATTATTATACTATTTGATTCATACAAAATCGTATAAATGTATGTCAAAATAAACAAGCAACCAGGGTGCAATTGATGAATTCATATCCCATATGATCCAACAGTTTGGTATATTTATCTACATGAATGGTTGATTTTTGCCATCATAAAAGTAGGCAAATATTCCAGACTGGATCCTATGGCTTTGGGGAAAATCAGATTTTGTGCCATGATTTCCGGAAGGATCTGAAATTCTAAGCGACTCATCAGACATTCTTGTTTGACATGCGGGCTGTATCCTCAACTAAAAGGGCTTTCAGGGACTAAGTTGGAGAAAAAAAAACGAGAAAGGGATGCTTCAATTTTGAGGCATTTTCGGGTACGATGATGTCAAAGTTCAAACTTCAAACCAAAAAAACATAGGTGAAATGCTGCCCATCTCCATTAAAAAAACAACACTACTAGGGTGTTTTTCATGGAAGCAATCGTAACAAATGTAACTAGTTAGTAAGTTCGTATATAACCTACGTATAACGGGACGCATCCAACCAACTTATATGGGGGTTATACATAATCCATTTACTATCGACATCCCAATATGGGAATGGTATATTTACCTACATTGAGGTGATTTTAGGATCCATGGTATATATCTGCCTAAAATAGGGGTGATCCTAACTACTTACTATCTGGGATGATCCTCTAAGTACTAAGTACCATGGACATCCCAGTAGTGGGCAAATAGGAGATGAACGTTGGCCCAATGTACAGCACTCAGCCCTCTGCATCCATGAAAGGTCTCTTGGTTTCGGAAACATCACGAAGAAAAGTCTCTGCTACTAAATCACAACCCAACTGTTATATAGATGTGTAAGTTGTAGAAAATCTACAATATCTCATGTCCCTATTTGGTTCACAAAAAGGAAAACAAACCCTTAGAATTTGTTGTGTTTCGACTTTTCCCGTACAGGTACATGAAATGGTTTCTACACTCCCTGAAACTAACAAACAAACATAAATCCGTGATAAGCTTTCCCAAAAGGAGATATCATCTTTCAACGATTGATTTTCAGGGGCAAACTAATAGTTAATAGTTTCAGGGAGGGTGCATCTCGTGTCATTTTCGTCTTATACATATCCCGCCAAAAACTAAGATGACAGTTTAGTGTACATGTTAGGGGCCCAGGTCGTGTGAGGTCACTATAATTTGACCAGATCTGTTCGTATCATTTCGTATCTCAGAACGGCAAAATGTCCACCCCGTTACTCAGGACGTCATCCCCAACAAATACCCTAAACAACACGTTTGGGCCCTTTTTCCATTGCTCATCTGTGCGTATCAAGCATTAAATGGGCAAAATGTCCAACCCTCCGTTGAATCAATGGAGTTTCCTGGTTCCCTTCATAGGTAGTAGGTAGCAAATAATCACCCAATTGGCAATATATAAGTGGTATATACTGCCAATTGGGTGATTATACATCACCGATCCCACCTATTAAGGAAACCAAAAACAACCATTGATTGAAAAAAGACCTAACCTGGCCATTGGTATGGCCGCCAAAGACGTAGATCCGACCACCAGCCGTGGCAGCGCCTCAAAGGTTGGTTACAAAGTGGGCCCCCCGTCACCAGCTATAAGTGGGGTGAAATAACTTCACTTCTTGGGGTTACCATGGGAACCCAGGTTTCCTTCATTTTTTGGGGTTATTTCACCCATATATATTGGGGGGTTTTAAACCTTCATTTTCCATGGGTTGTTGGGGTCCAAGAGTATAAGTTATAATTATAAGACGCGTTACTCAATTTGTAAGGCCATTTATAGGGGGTGTTTTATATAACCCCATTTACAACGATCGCATGGGCCCACTTTGTAGGGTGGTTGGGTTGGTTCAAACTTCTTGCTGTCAACATATCAAGTTCACTGAACATATTTTGGAACCTTCCGGTTTTCTAATATTAAACAATGCAATGTACATATGATAAATAACATCTATCATAAATATCTATATATAAATATATATATATATATCTACATAGAGAGAATGGATTTTGTTCCACTCATCATAAAAAACCTGCCGCTGGTTGGTGGTTGAACCAATCCATTTGAAAAATATTAAAATCAAATTCCCCAAGGATCCGGGGTGAAAACCAAAAAATATGTGAAATCACCACCTAGCTTAGTATTGGTTAGGTATTTCCATCCGTACGATCACTTCATCACTTGGTACCTTCGTTTATATAAACTAATGAAACCAGAAGTTCTTCTCACAAAAGTCGCAAAAAAACTTGCCAAGGTGCCACAGTGGCTCCTTGGTGCTTCCATGGCTTGAAGTGGGAACCACCTGTAGCCGACCGCTGGACCGCTGTCACCGCCGACAGCGCCGTTGATGGAAGAAAATCCGCACGAGTTGAAATGTAGTTTATCCCCATTATTTACAAGGTTTTGGGATACATCCAAAAGGTGGTTGGCCGGCTGGGATTTCTGAACCATCAACAGTAGGGGTATTCTCCCAAAATGTATATATATATCTTTATCCCAATTATATACGAACTAAAATGTGGAAAATATCATACTGTCAATGTGTTATGGTACCAAAAAAAGGTAAGCCGGCTACAAATTTTGAGAGATTGGATCATTTCCCCAAGTAGGGGTGAAAATAAACATAGTTGAAACCACTTATGGCCTAAACTCCTTATATTGGGGATTCTCATCCCACCTTTAATTGGAAATTCCTTTTAATGGGTATGAGAACCCCTTCTGTTCAGTTGATTGAAACCACAACCTAGATGAGCATACTAGGGTGTCCATGGAAGTGATCGTAACTAGTTTGTAAGTTGGTTTATTTCACCCATTTAGGGGACGTATCCAACCTACTTATATAGGGGTGAAATAATCCACTGATCCTAAGTACCAGCAGGACATCCCAGTATCCGAATCCAACGGAATCCAAAACAAAACACTTCTTCCACGTTTCTCGTCTGAACCCAGTCAACCACCTATCAAGCTCTGCATCGTAGCACTCGGCATCGGAAAGATTTTCCTCCGGTTTTTCCGTGGTTGTTGTGGGTTTGGAAGCGTTTTTTTTACAAGAGTCGTTTCTCGGAATCTCAGAGAAAAAACACAAACATCCCCGCCAGTTGATTCATGAAAAACTCGTTTTAAATGGATGGAGGGAAATGGTGGATTTCCAACGATTTTCCATATAAAGATTAGGTTCATCATCCAATTGAAAACAGCCATTTATAAATGGATGGCCATCAGGTTCCAGAAGGTTGATAAAGTTTCGCCATCCACACAGAAATCTAGAATGTCATTTTGCCAAAGGACTTTTTCACACTCACATGTTTTTGTTTTGTAAAAAAGTCTGAAACATACTCCGCAAATCTTGATAGTTAGTAATCGTGGTGAATGCTATGGCAGAACAAATTGAAAAAGAAACACACACCCAACAAACACATTGCAGCGAAAATCCGATGGCAAGGTTGCAAGACTTGAAAGTTGTTTTTTTTCCTCTTTGGCGCTGGACGGGACTACCATATGTTTGAATAGATAGCTATAATAGGGCTATTTTGGATATCTATGTGAAAATTTTCAGGGGAGTATGTTGCTGGTTGGTGGTGTCAACCCATCTGAAAAATATTAGTCAACTTGGGAATCTTCCCCAAGTTTCGGGGTGAAAATAAAAAATGTTTGAAGTTTCATCACCTAGGTCAGATTTCCAGTGACTGTGTAGTAAATCTCATCAAATCCCATGATTCCTGTACTGATTTTCTACGAAAATTCAGTCATCAAATCAATGCATCTCACCCATCTGGGGGCGCACCCAATGACCATGGCCACCAAAGACATAGACACGTCCTGCAGTGTTTTCCACATTTTTGTTTTTTGAGGGAAAAAAAGTGTGAATGATCCTATTTCACAAACCGATCAAAAACAAACGAGTTTTAAAAGTGCATTGAAAAGGAGAGTGGATTTTTTGGACAGTTCGGAGGGGTAACCAATTGTTTTTTGTGCATACGTCGTTTGAGCCATGAAAAGAACCCTCTTACCTTCCATTATAGATTATACTGGTTGTTTGACAAGGATCTTTATTTGATGGTTTCGTATAATCCCCACATAACTGGGTAGGTAGGACGTCATCCCCAACAAATCCCTTAAACAACCGTTTGGGCCCTTTTTTCATTGCTCATTTGAAGTTGCGAAGAATTTCATGTACAAAGCCCTCGCTCCCATCCTCTCGATAGTATAAGTGCTGCCGTTTTTATCCCTCAAAAGCAGCATTAAGCTGAAGATGAACTAGTGGGATGTCCTGCTGGTACTTAGTACTTAGAGGATCATCCCAGTGGATGTAAGTAGTTAGGATCACCCCTATTTCTAAGCCATGGAGTTCGGCCATTTGGAAGGGGTCCCACAACCCTTCTTAGGAACTTACTAACCATGGTTATTAATCACTGACTAACTGGGATGATCCTCCAGGTAAATGGATTATTTCACACCATATAAGTTGGTTGGATACGTCGTCCGGTACATATGTGAAATAAACCAACTTACGATCACGATCGCTAATCGATCACGAACCCAGCCGGGCAGCCTGATACCAAGACAAATTTGGAGTTCTGAAGTGAAACCCTTCCTATCAAGAGGTTGCGACTGAAGCCTTGGAAAGGCGACTGGAAAATATTGGAAATCAAAAAATCGAATACATAAACGATTCCAAAGGAGATGGAGTTTCTTTCTGATTTTTTTGTTCACCCCGAAAAATTAACATGTTGAACCCAAAAAAGATTTGGTGGATGGTTCAGATGATTTTTCCTTTCCAATTTAGGGTGATTTTTAGGTTCGAATTGTTGTATGAGAAAACTCTTTGTTGGAAAAAACATGTCCATCAGTACATATCATTCATATCTTGAAAAAATGTGGCGGGCTGAAAATATGACTATGGATCAAAATTATTGGACACCAGATGTTTTCAGTGCTTTCCGGCATTTTCCTCTGGCAAAACTGGTGACAAACGTCGGCTTAGAGCTTAAACCGGGCACTTACAATGGATATTGCCACTGAGCCAGCGGCTAGCCCTGCGTTCACAGAGCATGCAGAGATGCGGCCGCAGTGTTTCAGCTGTTCTGCAGTGAGCTCTGGAATTTCATTCACCACAATGAGGCACAAAGAAGCGCAGTAGCCATTTTGGAAGCCAGCAATAGCAACAACAAGAAAAGCAAACACATCGCTGCTCAATACACTGAAGGCACAGAAAAGCATGAAGGGCACAGTAATCAATCGAAGAATCGCTGTCCAATAGATGTTTCTATAGTTGAGCCCAAAGCGAAACTCAGTTCCACATCGAGCAATGACGTCACAGACCGTGTAGACTGTCAGGAGAATGGTTTGAAACCATTGGTCGTGCTCTAAAGATCTCATCTGCCTACAGGGAATGGCCGTAATGAGACCAGGATGACAGAAAGTAGTCAGGGCAAAATTGGCAAAAATCGTCACTTCGTTTCGCCAGATTTTTGACACCAATGGAAGGTTCGGACTTGAAATTGGACCTGGACTCTGTCGATCTGTCGATCCATAAGTTTCTTGATCTTTCGTATCCTTGATCTGCAATCCTGAAAGGATTCGATAAGCCAAAATACATAGCAGCAGAGTGAATAGACCCCACATGAAATAGATGGTGCTGGCATCCTCCACATGCCCAGGAATTAGCAACTTGGTAGCGTCACGATAAACCATTGAAAGCAAGAAGCCTACTCCAATTCCAATCTGCAGATAGGCCTGCATTTGTGAGCTATACTGCGAGCAAAGGGAAAGAAGAGCTGAGTCCAAATAGCCGGTCGCCACGGAGCACAGTAACACTACCGTGAGCAGGATGACGAGGAGCACACTATTGGAAACGTGGAGCCATCGAAAGCAAGAAGCGCCCGCAAGGCATAGCATTTGACCCAAATAGCCACCATAAATTCGTGGGCCAAAGTTGAATTGCTCCACAAAACACAAAGCGATGACTGTCACCAACGAACCCAAATAGAAGACCAAGTTCACATCAAACTCCACGTTGTGTGTCGGAAAGAGTTCACTCCAATAGTCAAAGGCAGCCCAAAGTGCACCAATTGGAAAGAGGTAACCAATTCCCATCACTAAGATGCAAACTTTGGCTTTCCATCCATGGACTTTACTTAAAGTCCGATGATTTTCCAGCAAAAGGTGACGTTGACTCCAGCCTCCAATCTCGGCATCCTCATTCATCAAAAGTCAAAAATGCCCAACCAAAATGCCGCATAAAAAAGAGTCGTACGATATCGGGAACTTGAGCCATTCGGAAGGCCCAAAGAAAATGGGTCAAGTCATCTGATCATCGGGTACGATGAAGAAGTGATATTTGCACGATTGATTCGCAGTATACAAACAGATTTTTAACAATTTTGAAGTTCATGTCACAGATAGATCACATACACTATTTTATAACATCAGGCTTCGGCTTTTTTCTTGGAAAAATTCCTCCATGTCAACCGTTGATGGCAACCTGCCAATCCATCCAAGTCCTTTCAAAGCTGCCGCGGCGCAGCCATAACGCGCCTGGGGATTGACGGCTGGAAGGCTTGGGAGACTTGAAGGATGATGATGGATGGTAATGGATGGCTGTTGGATCCACATACCATCCATGCAAATTTGGCAAATGGTATATTTACCTACATTTGCTTGATTAAATGTAGGTATTTGGTTGATACGCATGGTAGGTAAATGAATCATACATGGATGGTAATGGCTGGTAATCTGGGCCATTCCAAGAATGGATTCTGAATGGGATTCGGGATTGGAATTTAAATATACATACATCCTTCCAATGGGTTTTTGGAAATCTTCTTATGAACATCTATCTGGCCAAATGGATGGTAATGGATGGTAATGGATGGTAGTGGATGGTAATGGATGGTAATGGATGGTAATGGATGGTAATGGATGGTAATGGATGGTAATGGATGGTAATGGATAATGATGATATGGCTAGCCATTCTTCAAGCAGGCATCTAGCTAGATAACCCTGGTGAATGATGATGATGATGATGATGATGATGATGATGATGATGATGATGATGATGATGATGATGATGATGATGATTATCATTATTATTACTATTATTATTATTAATATCATGATTATTATTATTATTATGATGATTATGATGTTGATGACGACGGTGACTTGACGGTGACGGTGACGGTGATTATCATTGTTATCATTATATACGTGCTATGATTTCATAACTGTTGTCATTATTACAACGCCACTATCTATCTGTCTTACACAACAATCATAATTGATAATTGTGACCTGCTACATATTTATCTTCTGTCTTAGTTGAAAAAAACTATTTCTCCATCTCTTACCCTTCCTCTCATAAACATGGAAGTGAAAAATGGGTCCCTCTAATAGTAGTACACCTTTCAAATAAAGCCATTTTCCACTTCCATGATTTATGGGAGAGACTGGGTAGTCTAATCCCTTACACCCCTGAAGTTTACCTTCACGCCCCTAAAAAATGTTGGGACCGGAAGACCTGGAAGACGTTTGCCTTTCCTATGGAAATCGTATTGGGTTTTCGGTAACTTTTCATTGTGATCTGCTTCTAATCTCACCATCCCTCTACAAATTCACCATCCCCAAACCGCCTGGCGCATATCTGGTAGCTGTCGCCACTGACCCGACAAAGGTTCGTAGCCTTGGTAAACAGCAACCATTTTTCGCTGAAAAAAGATGGTGGGGGTTTGGAAGACGAGTACACCGTTTTCAAGGTTAAACATGGAACCATGGAGTCCATGGAGGTGGATGGAAGATCATGTTCCTTTCGTCTCATGGGTGATTTGTAGGTTCCAGACGTTAATCTTCCAGGGTGTAGTTATGTAGTTGGTTTTCAGGGGTATTAACTTGCTGTTAGTTTTTAGGGACTGTATCTTACCATAACCTTTTTTTACCGAAAAAAAATACCACGAAGTTGAGCATGGAAGAAAGAGAATTGCTTTCCCAAGCCGGAAGTCTCCTTCTTCCGGTTTTGCAGGGGGAAAACTGTTACATTTCATGGCTGGGACCCAGGGAATTGTCTGGTCTCGCGTCACGGAACCTGCTCTAAACAAAAAATCACCCTGAAATTTATGGTTTCTTTACCTGAAAATTTAAATTCTCCAATAAAAACACAACTAAAACAGCCAAATCGAAACCCGAAGTTTGGTGGCTCATGGTAGTTAGGAACTAATTTTACAAGCCAGGTTAGAATTATATAGTAAGTTGACCCCCAAAAAACTTTGCTAGCTATAACTATAACTTATAGGTTCACCCAACAAACCGAACGATTCGTTTACCTACCGTAACCACCGAAGCCAAGTATTACTTTCCTTTCGCCAAGGTCGGTGCTTTCCATGCAACAAAGTGCTTCGCCACAGATATTGGAGCCACCGATGACCTCAAGGTCACAAGGCCGGATGGGAAAAATCAACCTCAACCGAATCATCTCTGATGCAATCGCGCCTTGAAAAACCAGCGAAGGATGACATGGTGCACATGGTGACACCGTTTTGGAAGATTTTCCGATGGATCATGGATGGTGGATGGTTCAGATGATTTTCCTTTTCAAATGGTAGTGATTTGTATAGGTTCCACGTGAATCTTCCAGGGTGGTTTGTTGGTTTTTAGGATAGGGAATCTCTATAAACTATAAACTTTTTACGTGCCACGATGCCATCCTGGGGTTTTACGGGGCAAGATCCCCAACCTATGGGAGGGTTCTTTTTTGCAGATCCTTTTTTGGGGGGAAGATTTCAACAACCCGGCAAACAAATTGGGGGAAGAACTAATTTTTGGGAAAAAAATTCAACAACAACGTTTGGGGGGAAGAACTCATATGGGTGAAAAACAAATCCCCGAAGGGATGCTTTTTTCGCCGACCTTGCGAAATCGCATGTGTATGTTGTGGTCAAGCTCCAAAAACAAAGGTTGGGGAAGCTTTGGGAAGATCGGAAGGTCAACAAAAAGTTGGGACAAAGTACCAAAAAATAATAAAACAATTGCCATATCTGAAAAAGACCTGAAAGGGGATACCTGACATTGTTTTCCGCTACGAGTTGTGCCCGTTTCCAGGATGGCTGGTGGCTGGTGGAAGCATGTGGAAGCCAGGTGAGTGGGTATCGAAAACGGGATACCCAAACCTAATGTGATCATCGCTTCGGGGTAACTTGCATCCCAAGACAAAAACCCCGTCAAAGGCGGTGCGTCTTTTATTGGACTCTTTGTTTGTTCCCCTAAAATACCGGCTGAGAATTGGCGACCAAAATGCTACAAAACAACCCTGAAAAACATGTTTCTTCGTGGAAAGCTTTTGTTGGACAATTTGTAGAAAGCAAACCTCTTCAAAACGTTGCACTCGTGCAAACTCCACCATGAATTCAGCATCCAACATCCAGAAATGCAAAAGAAAACAATTTCAGGGCAACTGGCACAAGCTACACTCCCTACAACTAACAGCAATTTTGCCCTTCAAAAATGGGGAATGCTTGGGAGATGGATCCTTTCATATCCTTTCCTTCCTTTTGAGGTCCCCAAATGTCAGCCCTCGAAACACTCGCTGTTAGGGACCTAGGGTTAAGACTTTCAATTTGTGGTAAACCTTGTGAATCCAGATTTTATTTTCCTGAAATCCACAAATTGATTCTGGATTGATCCTGTAAATTGAAAAAAAATTGACTCAATTCTGGGTACACATGGATCCCTGATGTTGTCACAAGTGAAAAGGAGGATGTGTTTGCCCACCCAGTTTGCCCAAAATGTTTTGATTGTTGGGAGGGGGAGTGACTACCTGTCATGATGGTGCAAGTTGGATGTGCTTGGGTGGTGGGAAACCTGCCGTGTAGAAACATGAAAACTATAATAAAACACCACTTTGGAATCTCAAAATAAAGCTGTGCCAATTTTGCATGCCATAGCCCAGGCTTCAGACATGATAAATACCAAACATGATCCAAACATGTCAAACAGTTGAAGAAAAACAGCCAGAATAACTCTTGGAACACGGGAAGAACATCTAGGTCCGGTTTTTCTTCAATCTCCCCCCCCCCCATGGGGCCATAGGGCATGAACAAACCGACCCCAAAACAAAGTCGAAGTGAGAGCACCGAACCGCCTCTGCTTTTGACATCCAAACGCACCTTGTGTCACGATCGTCGACTTGAAGATCGCATGGCATAGTTTCTGGTGCTACTGGACGCTTCCACCCTGCTACCCTGCTAAAGATACGGCGGCCATACCCCTGATGCAGATGAAGGTAATCATAAACATGGAAAAAAACAGTGTTGTTGAATTTGCAACTTGCAACAGTGTTGGTCTTATATTCTCGCAAGGATTCCTGCGACAAAATGGGTTATACTGTTTTGGGGTACTTGCCACCTTGCCATGTTTGTAGTTGAGCATTCCTAGCTCAACTACTAATCTACTGTACCAACTAGGGTACCAGGCACTCCTTTATATTTTTTTCTTTACATCTTAAGTCTTTACATTGTTGATCCCGGATTGCGTCTACAAACTTTACTAAAGGTCATTTTTACCTAGAACACCCGGAATGCAAACCGTGTCAAACACATTGACCAACGTGTTCCGTCCGACACTTACATACCGACGCAAGTTTCAAACACATCAACGCAAGTTCAGGAATGCGATTGAAATGGAAAATCGGAAACGCGTGGCGGCTCACACAGCAGGCTTCTTGATCAAGTGGAACTTAGCTGACTCCACCAACACAGGATGCAAACTACTCTCACACTGGCCATGCAATCCATCACTAACCTTGGACATTTGCGCAGTGAGGAGCCCTCGACGCTTCACCTTCTCCTTCTGGTCATCCCCAGCGGAGCTACCATCAACGAAAATCCTGAGGCAATGGGCCACAATGTTCTCTGACAAGATGCCGGAAGCTCTGGCTAAGCACTCCTTGGCAGTAGTGACGGCAACCCAAGCTTGCTCCAAAGCACCTTGGAATTCTGCCATGCCATCCTTTCCACAAGTTGGTTTGAAAGCTGCGAAGACCTCTTCTCCTTTCGTGATGGCCTGGTTGGAACCCAAACCATGCATCGAAAGTAACAACGACAACCTATGGACTATATGGACCAGGCGAAAACACGGGTAAGGAAACAAACTCAGGCATAAATCTTTCCAGCAACCCCCGCCTCAAACAACGATTCAACATTAGCATTGAGGGTTTTGACCTTCACTTTCCCAACCGTCTCACTGAAAGTAGCCAGGACTGAGTTCAAATCATCCCCGGCATTGGTCTGATCATGCCAGCTGGTCTTCAAGTAGTCCCCCAATTGGGCCGCAACCGCCCGCTGGGTATCTGTAATGAGCTCGCACGCTTTGAAGCAAATCATCTTAAAGGCATCAACAATCTGTGACTCATCCAGATTCGATACTTCAATGTTCAAGGTTTTCAAGCTAGGACCTGGATTGCCCTCCTCCGCTTCCGGCAATTTCTCAAGAGCAAGAGTGGCAGCAACCTTTGATGCCTTCATAGTTGCCAAGTTCGAAACACATTCAGTGACCAAAGCAAATTTGGAGTCCCTCTGATAGCGTACTTCTGCATCTTCCCCCAACGCGTCGAACTTCCCAAGTGCGACCTTCACTGCGTGAGTGGCTTTGGCCAAAGAACACACTTCTGAGATGACAGGAAACTCTGGATGCTGAATCAACTTTGCAGTTGCTTTCACGATGTTCGCTTTCGCACTGGTTTCTTTTGCTTGGTCTCTTGCAACTGCTCCAGCCTCCAAGGGGGAAGGGGAAGGTAGGATTTTTGAACTCTAAACTGTAAACTGTAAACCTCTTCGTGTAAAGATATTCTACAAGAATACTACGGCTGCTAAGGCTAAGGCTAAGGCTTTTCTAGGCTTTGAAAAAATCAAAATTGCCAAATAAAACAAAATGCTCAGAGTCCAGACCCCACCTCTGCCAAGATCTCCTTCAAGCCAAAGACCAGGGCTTTGGCTGTGAGTTCTTGGGTTTCTGCTCCAACCCCTGCCCCGCATTTTGAAATCAAACTCTTGAGGAAAGCTGGGTCCACTACAGGGGCATCTCGGCAGACAACCTGTGCCCACTCCTTCAAGTCCTCCTCCGCAATCTTCTTGTTGCGCTTGGTGATGAATTCCATGAGCTGACCCTGTGCTTGGAGCACCTTTGAGTCAGAACCAAAGGGAGCCAATGCATCTTGTAGTGCACCAATGCTCTTGGTGGTGAGCTGCATGTTGGGGTCTTTGCAAAGACGAACTACATAATCCGCCAGCTTGTCTACAAGAAGCTTTTGGAAAGTAGTGCACTCCCCTTTTCTCAAACCATCCCGGAAATTTTTTACCATGCTGGAGGCGTCCAACAAGGCATCTAGCGTAGGCTCATCTTGGTCAATGCTGGAGTGTGCCGCCTCAAGCTTTGGGCGAAGAGTGGTAGCACTCGCAGCAGTGCGAACTACATCCGCAACCATCTCTGCAAGCAAACCCTCAGCTGCAGAAGCGTTTGCAACCAAACTCCTCACTGCTTTGGCAAACAAGCTGGGGCCTTGGGCCGGGTAGTTGACAAAGAAGTTGACGGAACTGGCGTTCCACTCTTTGCCAGCCATGAAAAGGGTACACACCATCTCGGCAAACTTGCGAAACTCCCCTAGTGCTGCAAGTGAAGCTTTGCTTCTGATATCATCACCGTCGAAGACGGGAAACTTTGCAACGTCATCATCTGCCATACCACCAAAGAGTTGTTCCAACCCTTGCAGGCAGAACAGGGTCAGAAGTCCACGCTTGTCTGGTAGATGGGAACGCTCAAGTAGTGAAAGGACCGCATCATTCAAGAGAATCTCTTGCAAACAAGTTCCCACTGCCTCCATCGCAGTCACACAGAGAAGCACAAGGCTGATTTGCAATATCCTTCAAGTCCCTACTATGTGTATACTGTTCTGAATGCTGCACTGCATCTGAACATGACTGACTAAGTTCTCAGCCTTTACTTCAACTTGTATATTAAGGTTTAGATTTAGAATTTAGATTTCAAGCTTTGCTTTCTCGGGTGGAGCAATAGTTTTACAGTGGTTAGTTAGTTACCGCTTTGACAACCTTGGTTTGATTCAACCCTGCCTCCCACATCTCTGCTCTTTCTCCGGAAATCTTCTTGTTGGCCTCGTCCTCATCCTCAAAGTCCAGCTCCATCGAGGTGATCATTCGCTCGTCTGTCTTCACAAGATCAAACATCAAAGGCAACAAAGAAGGGCTTGCAATGGAGCCAGGGCCTATCGCCGTGGAAGCATCCGTAAAATCCTCAAGTGCACCACCCAGCCAGAATCCAACATCCAGAAAGAATTGCTTGAAGTCTGGGTCTTTGTGTTCCATGATGTTCTGGAATCTCCAAAGCATAGCCCTCGACATGATGCTTGTCTTGATCGGAAGTGGAATCAAACTGGTTTGTGAGCGAAGGATGCCCAATATTTGTTGCAACTCTTGCTTCTTGAAGGTCTGGATATCAACATTGCCCAACTTCCACGCCGCATCAACCTGCGCAATCCTCTCCTGCAAGACTCTGGCTTCCTTGCACCCCTGCCCATCTTGATCCGCCTGCAATGTCTCCAAACATTTCGAAGCCTGAGAGCCGCAAAGGGGCAGCAGCTCAGCAGGTTCAGTGCAGGGAATGAAATGTTAATAGTATTGGGGATGCCACATATGTTGCTTTTCTTCACATACCCCTACTGCTACCATTCTTCTCTATCAAAACTTCATTCTCCTGTCTGGTTTTTCTGCGCTTGGGCTTGGGCAACTTGCAACTGGAATCATAATCTGCTATAGCCTAAAATTTTTGCAACTTGCTTGTGCAGATTCGGGGGTGTTTGGAAGTTACATTTTACATCGCCCCTTTCCCAACTGCCTTTTCAAAAAAATGCACAGCAGTAAGGAAGACAAGGTACCCCATAGTTCTTCTGCTTCTGGTTGGTCTTGGTGAAAGCATCCCGAACAGACAAACCTTCAAAGAAGCACTTGGCGGCGGGGCGGCCAGTCAACTTCTCATGCTTAGAGGCCACGGAAGCTAGCACTGGATCCATTTTGGCCAGCTCAATCATCCTCGTCGTTGATCCTGCCTGGCTTACTTCTTCCAGGTCTTCATCCTCTTCCTCTTTCTCCTTCTTCCTCCTTGGAGCTTTGGTGCCTTTCTTTTTATCTGCAGCCGCTGGACCCATTGTGCCAAGCAAACCTGAAGCGTCTGCCATTTGCACATGCTTTGGCCCCTCATCCTGCTCGTCATCAATGTCACTCAAGAAGCCACTAGTTCCCATCGCCGCCTCTGCCTCCAGTTGTTCGGCTGCATTTTGTTCTTCTTGATTCTCCCTGGCCTCAATGATGGAAGCAGCTTTGCTCATGATGTCTGTCAGCAATGGCAACTTGGCCCTCTCAGAAATTTTCAGACCTCCTGACCTCATCTTGTTGCAATGATCCTTGCCAGCAAAATCAAACCAGTTTTTGGGTTGTTCTCTGGCAAACTGACGACCCAAAGGAAGAAGATGTTCATCCATGATGATATCCACAAAGTATTGCAGCTGGATCTTTCTCATGGATAGGACATCGCTTGGGTTCAGCCCCTCCAATGAGACCAGGTAGAAGTCACGATAGTGACCTTCCTCGTCGCAAATGGTGACCGGCATGATTTCCCTATCGGCCGTCTTGCCCTTCTTAGCATTGAACTCTTTGTCTGCAGGGCTCAGGCCCACCCACGCTGTGAACTCCTTCTCATCCAGCAAGCCTGCCTCATAGTACACCATTGTGCCTGGAAGGTGAAACCACTGAGGGTGCGTTGAAGATACTGGGATATAGAAAACGTGGCAAATGCTTTGTAATTGAGAGCCTTACTTTCTTTCTACACCTTAGTGCCTTAGCTTTACTCCGTTCAAACCAGATTCAAATCAATGGAAACTTGATAGACCAATTCGGTAATTCGGTTGAACTGATGCGCAAGCGGTTTGTTTGCCGACATGGTACGCTGGGCAGATCTGGATTTCACAGTACCTGGTGGTGTAAAAGAGACTTTGGCCGCAGCATCGGAGAGCTGCTCAGCATCATTGACAATCTGCTGGGAAGCCTTGCTCTTCTGAAAGTCCTCCACCTGCTCCTCACGAGTCTTTCTTGGATCCAACGTCTGTAGGAGCAGGTGATGCTTCAAGCAGACCACGCCAATCGGATTACCCTCTGCGTTGGCAAGAAACTTGACTTCCTGCATTGGATCATTGGACTTGACTACCTGCCTACACCTAGCCGTAGCCATAGCTATCGAACAACTCATCTCTGACTCTAGCATCTCTAGCGACCAAATGGCAAAATTCCAAAATTAAGAAACAGTTGCCCCGTAGACCTGAAAATGAATGTTCAAGACAAATTGCCATTGAGGATTTCATGCATTCAATAAAAAAACCTTGTTTCGATGTGTTTCAGTTTTGGTCCTCGGAAGATTTCCCACAGATCCCGCACACGCAGACTGCGCCACTCTGCGAAGCAGTTTTCCTGCGCTTTGATGCACGCTCAGTGGTTGCTAGTTCCAGGGATGTGTCTGGAACTTTAGCCAGCTGGTAGGAAGCCTGCAGGCACAGGGAATGTAGGGCGAAAAGCCGAACCTCTAGATTCTAGATGGAAAATTAACCCTTGGAACACGACACTGAACCAATTCTTTCGAAGCCTTGCCTCAGCAGCTGCTTTTGCTTTGGCTTTGGCAACAGAATCTGCTTTCGGCTTGGCGGCTGCGGTTCGGCCGGTTTTGCCTTTACCTGTAGCCTTTCCCATGCTACGTCACGTAGATGAGGGGCAAACCCTGGGTAGATGAAGGGCAAACCCTACGTCGCTACGTGAAGCCACACACTGCAAAAGTCGACAAAACTGTACGGCCACTGTAGAGTTGTTCAAATGGTCAATGCAAGAGGCAAAAAATATTTTCTTTAGTTTTTCTAGATTCTAGATTCTAAATGCATCACTCATCAGTTCCTGTCTCAAAAGGTCTCTATGCTGCAATGCCGCAAGAAGAATGAACGCCACGCAGTTTGCAAAATCAAAGGGTGCATGGTAATAATTTGCAGGATGCTACTTGCCAATTTTCCGGCTTGGGGGGATGAAACAAAATCAAGCTCTGCCCCAAACATATCCAAACATTGCATTTTTCAGCTCCAGATGGCAAACGGGTGTGTCTGTCACCTTAGCGGCGGTTAAACGTTATCTGCCCGGCGCATCACAAAGTTGTCAAGTCTTTGACCAAGTGAAGGCACCACATGACGGTTGCTAGGCATGGCAACGCTATGGCTTCACCTGCCATGTCCCTAACATCCTTAGCACTCAATTCCTGTGGTACTACAATCTCTGGACTGTAGCCCTGCAGGGCCAAATGCTCTACGGGAAGCAAAATCCTATCTGATCCGTAGTGGTACAACCTCGTGCTAGTCAGTAGCGTGCGAAGTTCTCCTGAAGCATTGCTTAAAGGTTTCCGCGCATGATTTTGGCTAACATCGATGAAGAGTTCCTGATCCAGGTTGTTGGCAATGGCATCTTGGGTGTGTCTGAACTTTGCCCGTTTGTAGGCATGTACCCAGCCACAATCCAACAAATCCAGAGCCCGCTTTGTACCGGATAGGCCATACCCTACAAACGACTCTCGTCCTGTCCACGGCTTGTAACCTGGAGACATATCCAAATCACCGCGCCATTTGGCCGATTGCTGTTCCCACTTCATCTTCTCCTGCGGCGCTGCGGAGACAGAACCTAGGACCTAGGACCTACAAGAAACTTTTCCGTGTACCCATTCTCTGCAACACTTGCGCTTGCATGTTGGTAAACACACAACTGTTGCAATGGCATTTTGAAAAGTCGAAGAGTCTAAGTTTCAGAAAAGGATCATTTCGTACGTGTACTATTATATCTCTATATCAATGAAACTATATACACTGTATATAACGGCAATGATAGTGGAAAGGTCTGACACCCTTGTTCCTCTATGGCTTTTTGACCACGTATGACTGCAGTCCTATGGGCTCTATATGAAACATGAAAACGAAAATAATGTCATTGAAAAAACGCATATGCAATCCATAGTATCGCTAAACGCACATGAACGGAAAAAAGTGTATATGTGTAAATACAAATATTATTTATATATATATATATATATTAAATACTTTGTTGCATTGCTGACGAATATGATACCATGAAACATGACATACATACCAGTCTACCAACAAAATCTCACCATAAACCCTACAGAATAAATACAGGCACAAAGTTTAGTTTAGTGAAGGGTTTGGACGTTTGGAATCTGAAGAGCACATTGTTGGGGTTGACCGTTGACCCTTGCAACTGTTGTTGTCTAATTCATTCCTTGTTTTCAACATCCACTTTTGAAATTGGCCATTCCCCCCATGATACAAAACAAACGCAGAATCAGAACATCCAAATAGCGAAACGTTCTGAAAAACCATGGTTTTGTAACAAAGCCAGATCTTTTTTCCTGGATATCTAGGGGATCAATCTATGTGTGCGGAAAACACCTGCTGCTAAGCTGCTGAAACGCTACGATTTACGAAAAAACAATGGTCCCAGAGTGCGCTCGAAAGGTTGCCAGAAGAGTCCCTACAGATAAGGGGTCCAAAATTTGGACCCCTTATTTTCTGCAAGCCTATGGGTAAGAAACCAATACATACAGCTAAACACCACCCAATGACTATGTAATCAGCTACATTTGCCATTCACGATTCACCTATCATTCCAGCTCAATGACGAAAATTGAAAACACCATCACTATATGCGCTACAAATCCATGTTCAGGATCATTACGCAGACTTACACCATCGTTATCCGCTATCATCATCGTCATCATCATCCTCGTCATTGTCCTCACATTCGTCATCATCATCATCATCATCATCATCATCATCATCACCGTCATCATCATCATCATGTTTCGTTTCACCCCGGCGCTAGCGTTCCCGTTTTGGAGCCCTAATTTCCCCATCATCATGCTCATCACCAACATCCACATCAACATCAACATCACCACCATCAACATCATCCACATCAGCATCATCAGCATCATCATCATCATCATCATCATCATCAGCAGCATCAGCAGCATCAGATTTATTATCATCGTGTTTCTTTTTAAGCTTGGTGCTAGCGTTCCCGTTTTGGAGCCACAATTTTCCCATCACCAACATCAACACCAACATCAGCACCATCAAAAGTTTCATGCTTTCATCATCGCTATCAACATCACCAGTCACTAACTAACAAACATCATCAGTTTCATCGTCATCAACATCACCATCAGTCTCATCATCATCATCATCATCATCTTCACCAGTTTCATCATCATCATCATCATCATCATCGTCATCATCGTCATCATCGTCACCATCATGGTCATTATCGTCATTTTTGCTTTCCTCATGATTTTCAAGTGATAATGATGAACCTGATGGTGATGATGATGATGAAAATGAACATGGCCTGATTTCCGAACCCTTCTACGGCTGACTACTCTAATGAACAGGAGTCGGAGAAGTCAAGCCTAGGGCCAGGAATGATTTTGCACCCCAAATTGGAAGCAATTTTCCAAATCAAAGGAAAAATCAATTTTTCAAGAACCACCTAGATTTGAATCAGGGAAGAATCAATTTTTGGAGTCAAAAAAAAACAATTTTTTTCGAGGAAATTGGCTTGATCCTTGCGTGGCCACCCTTGTAATACAAATTGAGCCCGAAAAAAATTGATTTTTCCCTGAGTTCCAAACCCATTTTTGGCCAAACCAGCAGGTATGAGGAAAATCAATTAAAAATCATTTTTTTTCGAAGAAAAATTGATTTTTAATTGATTTTGGGGATGTGGGACCCATTTTGGGAAAGGTGCCACCAGGACAAAGAAAAATCAATTTTTTCTCGAAAAAAATTGATTTTTAATTGATTTTGGGGTCAGTTCGTATTACAATGGTGGCCAGTTAAGCACACATCATCAACCAAAGCTAATTTCCTCGAAAAAAATTGTTTTTTTTTTGAGCCCAAAAATTGATTCTTCCCTGGTTCAAATCTAGGTGGTTCTTGAAAAATTGATTCTTCCTTTGATTTCAAAAATCCCTGGGTCGTTGTATGGCTACACGGCTACAGCCCCACACTCCTGGATCCTAGCTTCGGCTGCGTCAGTGTCCCCTGATGATGACGCAGCATCACGCTGAAGTTTTCTGCGAGCATCTGCATGTGGAAGCAAAAGGTCCACAATCCGTTCTGGGCCACGAGATGTCTGCTTACGCAAAACGTCCTGCAGATTGAAAGGGCATAGTTAGAACTTCAGATTGTCGTTTGTCTGCTTCTCTTTGCGTGTGAGACTCTAGACGGTCTGTTCTGTTAAAAACTACTGCCTACTGACTACTGAAATTTTCACACGCGATGATATGAAACAGTGGGTCATCCCACCAAAAGACACCATACAGTATACAGCAAAAACATCAATACCTGGTAGTCGAACCAAAAGTGTTAGACTGTTAGACTGCACTGGTCACTGATCCCACCCTGTCTTTGCACTGTTCGTCCTGCACAAAGTCTTTGAACTTCCGAACGTCCTCCTCCGTGAAGACATCTTTGCGCATCAACACCATGTAAATCCTGACAAGGATGCTTTCCCCAAGGCCCCCTTGATCTTTTCAATCAATGCGTTTGAAGTTAAAAAAAAGCTGATTGGCAGGTTCTCTCCTATAGTATGTAAGCTACTTACTGTACTATACCAGCAAGCACATTACGAACAAGAATGTCCCGTTGATTAGCCTAAATTGGCCTAAATTTGTCATACAGTCGTACTTGCCATACGTTCCTGGAAATCTGAAACAACAAGTTTCGGCAGATTGTTCCAAATATGATATCGACAAATGACAAGTTCCATGACGTTCAAAGCCTACTAACTACTAAATAAAAAGCATGTAACCAGCCAGTTACCGAATCTTTCGGGAGTTAATTATGTTCCGCCCTTTGCCACTGAACATCCCGATCCGAGACACTGTCAAACAATTTTGACATGGTAGGGAAAAAGGTTCCTGAAAATGGGAGATGGATAGTCACTGATTCATGTGAGCTCCTACTTGTTCATCAACATTGGACTTATAAAACACATGTGCAAAGGCATACACGAGTCATAAGCGTTTTTCTTACCAAGCACTTAAGTATGTAAAGTGATAGTGCACATTCTTGCGTTCAAGTGGATGATATACCGACGGATCTCTATCCGCCTCAAAAGTCATAGCTACAACGGCTGTTTCTTTGTGAAGAGTCTAGAGAAAGAAACATTCATATACTGTAACTTCTTCAGATTCAAATTGTCCACCTACCACCGGCCCACCAGCAACCTTTCAGCAACTGATGTTTACCAGTGCTGCTAGGATCAAACACTGCCACTGACATTTGCCAGGGGTGCTCACATGCAAGAAAACAAGAAATCATGGGATACGTCTTGGCTCCTCGTCCTCGTCCTCATTTTGAGGGCGTTCAACTTGGAGGAACGATTCGTGGCCTTCATGTTCATGCACACGTGCACGTGCGGCAACTCGATCATCAAATGCCCCAACACCCATCTTTTTGTGACTTTGCGCATCGTCATATTGATCAGCTTTGAGCAGCCAGTCCAGGAGTAGGCCGATTGGTCTTCCCTGGCCTTGTCGCTGTTGGCCACTGCTACTACTTGCCAATACTGTGCGTTGACGCAAGCAAGCCCGACCATGCTTTGGACAGTGCGCCCGCAGAAATGCAAAGGATTGATTGTAGCGGAGCTGACCCAAATCTCCCATATCAAGCACCAATTCAGACTGACCTGGGGCCCGTACAAGACCTTCCACAACCCGACGTCTTCTCTCTGCCTTTGAATGCAAAGAAGCACCACCAACAGAGTCGCTGGAATCCGAACTAGAACTAGACTCAGTGCTAGAATCTGAACTGCTTGATTTGCCAAGTCGACTTTCTCTGGGATCGTCCGTGGCGGATGGTTCTTCGACCTCGCAAAGATTTCGGCATCAAGCACTAAGTTTGTTTACTGCATATGTTATGTTGCATAAGCATTACTTACTCACTAACTTACTAAAGTTACTAAAACAAAGATAATACCATAAAAGAGACTAGCCATGATAAACTCCGATGAAGGCAAATGAGTGTACAGTGTACAGGTGGCAAAACACGGCATTCAAAAAGAAATCACTATGTCACTAAGTCAAACCAAAAAGCCTCCTGGTCCTTGTCACTGTCCCCATCATCCATCAGTTCTGCAATGTCCACGTGGTTGGCAACGAACTCTTCATCAGAAGACTCGTGGAGGAAAGCGCTCTTCTCGAGAGCATCAAGCAGTGCATCATCGCCATTGCTGTCACTGTTGGCATCGTCCTCAAGATCCTCAAGGTCTTCGCCGTCTTCACCATCCTCAGATGCCTCCTCAACGTTGTCAACCTCACCATCATCCCGATCCATTTCAGCAATCGGTTGGAGAACATGAACACCCATGCGTGCAGCATCAATCTCATCAAGAACGTTTGGAACCCTCGGCATCTGTTGCTTCTGCTCATGTTTGCGATGCTGCGAATGCTTCGCTTTCTTTCCTGGCTGTCCGGGGTTTTGCTCCTGGGTTCGTTTGCGAGACGCTGCCGCCAGCTTCTTCCGAGAGCTTTCTGCTTCAGAACCTTCCCAAACAGTGAATTAGTGAGAGTATTTGGTAACCCGCACATACCCAGATTTGCTTTCCTCCTCAGACAAAGGAACTGCACTGTCATCATCGATGGAGTACATGGTTCCTGAACAGATGTTGTCGAAATCCACCTTGCTGTGAAAGAATCGGGTGCTGAATTGAAACTCGTCAAGGCCTTCCCTGTCAACGCACAGCTGTGACGTTGCCAGTGTGATGTGTTCTGGTTTCTCTCGTTCTGCAACATTCCCTTGTAAAGCCCTCACTTCATACAAGGGAAGAACAGACATTTGCCATGTCGAGTAGTTGACAAACCCAATGTGCAAGTAGAAGACCTGAGAGAAGAAGTCTGCATCATCCAACAGCCAATCGTCCAGCCTTCTGAGTCGGAGCATGAGAACAATATCTGCCCGCTCCAAGCGCAATCGTGCCTCTGATTTTTTCTTCTTCTTCGACCAACACACCATTTTGAGCTTCTTCACCAAGTTCTCATTGAACTGCCACGCTTGTCTGCCTTTGATTCCCGGTGAAAATTTGCAAATGCAAGTTCCACATCGAAAACAAGGTGATGGGTTGAACAAAGGCTTGGCATTCCCACCATCATCTTCATTGCCCTCCATGCCAAAGGATAGTTCGGGCTGATCTGCTTCACGGATCAAGGCTGACTTCTGCTTCCAGCTTTGGAGTAGCTTTGTATGGAGGGCGGTAGTCTTGGCCGCTTTGTTCCCTTCACATAAAGAGGCCTACAGTGGTGGAAGCAGAGAACAGCTTTCAAATTTCAGTTCAAGAACTCTTGTTGATTAAAACCAAATCAAAGCCTTTACAAGGAACACTAAGACAGAAGGTTTCCAGAAAAAGGGTGAAACATTCGGCTGATTTTCGCTAGGTGAACCCAGAGGAGCAATGTCATCATCCCTGTAAACTGTAAACCGATAAAAACAAAAACAAATACTCAACAACTGGAACTGGATGAGGTGCGGGGTTGGTTCTTCCCTACCTACCAACCTGATCCCAACACTGGCAAAATATGAAAAGAAACTCAGCTTCAGCAAAGAAGCTGCTGCAAACTCAGCTGCGCGAGGTGTCCAACTGAACTCATTCAAAGGCAAAGGAGCGATCTCTTGACTTGACAATGAACTTGCAGCTTCAAACATATCGGAACTTTCTGTGCCTTTCACCAGAGTCGGACATTTTGCCAATGTCTGAATGGTTTGCTGTTGGAGCAAATCGTCTTCTTCCTCCAGTCTTGCCCGAAGCTGCTTGGCATAGAGTCGTGACTCGCTCACTATGGCTTTGACGCCCTTCTCAAACTTGCACGCAACTGAAGGGATAATCTGCCTATCATGGTTGCCTGCCATGACTACCTCCCCTCCAGGTAAAACAACCGCAGGTCTGTTGATGGAGCGTGTTCTGGCTTGGGCGTCTGTTTGGGCAATGGTTTCCCAAATGCGGCTTGACGGTGACCTTTGTTCTGTCTCCATGCCATAGTGCCCAATTTCCCAAGTTGTTTGTAGTAGTCACGCCTTTCAGGTGCGAGGCTGTGGTATTCTTGGGCAATTGCTTTCATTTTGGGACCGTCCAAGCGAACACCTCCATAGTTTTCATGAATAAAAGCACGAAAAGCACCACCTCCACCTCCAGGTCGTTTCTCTTGCTTCTTGTCAGTCTTTCGTTTCTTCTTGTCTGTTCGGAAACCATCCTTTGTTGCATATGCCCTCTGGCATTGTCCCACAGACCAAGTGACATTGATAGATTCAAGCGACGCAACCCAAGTTTGTAAAGATTTCAGCGTAGTGGCACGTCGAGTCACTGCATGCCTCGCCTCCATCCCGGCGATATCGATGTGGATGGCTTCCGCCATACATGCCAAAGAAACCTGAGCTTCTTCGCTTGTTTCCTGACCTTTGAAGTGCTCAAAGAACCCAGTCGCCAACTCGTCCCAAAAACACGCATGATCTTCATCTCCATCCAACACGCGTGTTGGATCTTTGAGCAAAGTAAACAATCTGTATGGGTAACCTTGGTGAAAAGACCGCATCAGCTGATGGAGCGCAGAACCACACCTCGACAGCAATCTGAAAGCCAGGGATCTGTGCTTCAGGTTCCTTGCTGCCACAGGAAAGGCTGCGGGGTGGGTGCAGAAGCAATTGCAGATGGTTTGAAACGCTTGCTGGAGATAGGTGCCTTCGGCCACCTCCAACACTCTGTATGTCCTCCGAAGACCCTTCGACCGCTTCACACGCTGGTCTCGATCAAATTTTGCACTAGCCAGATGAAAGAATTTGTGTTGCAAAGGGCGTATGATTGACATCATCTGCATCAAAAGGATGAGCCTTGGCAACGCATTAGACTGTGCCCACAGCCCTGCTTTCTTCCGAAATGCACGCTTCTGCTCGACACTCATGTCTACAGGCTGGCCGGTTTGATGCAACGTCTCGCGAAAACTTTGATACAAGTCTTCTTCAATTGGCTTTGCAGCCTCTTTCAGGGCGGTTTCTCGATCCTTAGATGAAAAAGCTGACAACTGACAACTGACAACAATTCAGCTATTGACAAATAGAAATTTCTAGCTAGCAGCTAGCATCCATCACAACTGTTACAGTACAAGTCCTGGGACAATATTTACCGTGTACCGTGTACATCACTTGGGAATGACCTGCCCAGACAACAACCTCGGACAAAAGGAAAGACAACCAACCTGGAAAGTTCTAAAAAAGAGTTAATGACTAAGCCTTAATAAGCAACATCTTGCAAGGGGTGGTGAACATCTGACGATCCAATGTTGGCCGCGGCATCTTCCAAAGCTCCGAAGAAAGCGTCATCGCTGCCATCATCGCTGAACTGAGCTGTGATCAAACTGTTGCGAGGGACACCGGTGAAGCGCAAGAGCAAATCTTCATACAAATTGTGGTGCGACATCATCAAAGCAGCCCATGTCACAGATGCTTCTTGACCAGTCCACCTGGATTTGCAATATTTTGGCATTTTGTGTGGCAGAAATGCCCATGACAACCAGCGCCTGCACTTTTGGACAGTATGGTCAAAGGATTGGCAACAATTGTGCACACAAAAGTGCACCACAGAAGAAGACTCTAAGTCGCCGTTCAACAATTGTCCTAAAATGTATCTTTGCTTCATCCTCACCAATGTTTTGCAGTCCTTCCGACCCCTGCTCAAATCTGTTGGCATTGGGAGGAGGAGGTTAAACACTTCCTGCCGATATGCTGCAGGTCGGCCAGTGGGAGGCAAATCGTAACAAACCTCTAATTTGGAAACAATGATGTCTGCCAAATATCCTCTCAGCGTTGCCAGTGCACCCATGTCACGCTGGGCGAGTGCTGTAGAAAGCAAACCACTCGTGTCTTCTGGTACCAATGCGGCTGCTGAGTTGTGTGCTTGCGCAATGCGATGTTGGTCACAAAAGATATTTGATTTGCACCATGTCCGATCGTCAGCCCACAAACTTTTCTCAGCGAGAATATTTGCTGAATATCTGTCTGTTGTGGATGAATGGACTCGGAAGGGAAACCTGTGGGAAAAACTAAGGAGGCCAGGTATTGCCCCAAGAAGATTCACCAAGCAAGCTTTAGTGCACCTCGCTGTTGTTTTCTCAACTGCTTGCAAAACCGTCGGCAAGGATCCAGACAATATCCAATAAGACTTGTCAGATGGTCTGTAGCAAACGACCCGCAATGCAAATTCAGTTTGCATGAGCTTGGTGTGGTCTGAAACATCTTCCACCAGCTGGTCTATCGTGGGGTCATACAGCTTCACTCTGTTGCGTAGTGGTGTTTCGTCATATCTAAATCTACGAATGATCATAACAGGCTGCAACCTTCCAGAATCAAACTCAGCACCCAGAAAATGCAGCATACTGCCCCAGAGACAATTGGATGATTCATAGATCGCGCTGGCGGAAATCATGGCCTGTTCTCCAAAACGCTTCTCCGGAATGTTGAGCTGATTTGCTAAAGCCCGATTTGAACTCACAGGTGCCTCCATGAGCTTCAGTTCAAAGGAATCTTTGAAACTCTGTGCTGTTGACAGGGATGGCAAAGACAAACCACATCTTGCAGCATTCACCAAACATCGTTGCAAAAATGGAGCATTTGCATCTACCAACTGCTGCTCAATATGCTGCACAATGCAATGCAATGCCTTGACTTGAACTCCAACAGGGTCCTCTGTATCAACTTGCACTGAATTGTTCTGTGTGTCCTGGTCACTCTGCATCAGACTTCCAAGTTGTTTGGATGTCCGTCGAAACATGCGTGCATAGGCTATGGTACCTTTTTCTGGTTGGGTATCCCCTTGATTGCTACTGCTAGCAACTTCGGGTTCAGGCTCTGCCTTCTCAATGTCAATCATGGCTTGGCGCAAAATCTTAGTGGTGCCACGTGGCCGTCCCCGGCCCCGGCCTCTTGATTGAGACGGCATTGGGATTCGTTCATGATCTTGATGACTTTCATCAGGGTCACCGTCGTACAGAAATGACAAATCTTCTTCCGCAGGCAGCTGTGACTGCGACTCCGGCTGACAAGAACTATCAGCCAAAAGAAATGAGAAATCATCTTCGCTGGATTCAGCGTCATCGTCCATGATGTTTGGGGAAGCGTTACCGTTACCGTTACTGTTTGTGACTTATCCCATGTCAGATTCACTAGGTCGAAAAAAGTGTTCCTGCATTGGCACTATGTTTTTGACTCTGTTGAAAAAGTGTAACCGTTGTTTGTGGAAAGGTCTGGCTTCCAAGCTTTGCAATCTTGAACCTTGAACAAACATGGCTCTACCAGATTGGATCAAGTTTAAGCTTTGTTTTAATTTTACTTACGATAACAATACATTTCTAAATATACATATGTATTAGAGTCTTAGACGGGCAAAATTTAAAGTTCATACCCTATACTATATGCGATCATGAGAGAACTGGAACCGCCCAGCTTTCCCACCAAAATTCGCCTTGGTCTCCGGATGTTCAACCAGATAGAAGCATCCAAATTCAGGACGGCAAGCCAGTAACTGTGCCCACAAGTCATCCTCCCCAGCCGCGCCACAAACCTTCAGCGGTCAACTGACGCAAGAATCCAAACAAGGTGCTTCTCATTCTATCTTGATTCGCTGCGGTGAACTGAGAATGTTTCATTACGAATCACTGTAACATACTATTAGTAGGCCTAAGCTTGTAGGCTGTAGGGTACAAATGCACTCGTGTTATCTCGTGTCTCTTGTCCCCATGTTTTGGAAACAAAACCTGACAAAACCAAACCTTGACTTGAAATCAAGAAGGTTGAAGGTTGAAATCTAATTTGAAAGCTGAGGGACTCCCTCTTGGGTGTGAAAGAACCGCCAGCTTCATAGGGTTTGTCAAAGCCTTCTACTTGCTCCGATATGACCACTTTGGGAGTAAACCGTGATATCATGTCCACTACGTCCTGCATGGTTGCAGAAAATTCCTCATGATTTCGAACCGAACCTTCCTTGAATCGGGTCGTGCGCTGGGTGGAGAACGGGTGGCAAGGCGCCCCCAGCATGAGCAAATCTACTTCTGCAGAACATGCTTGACAACCATTTGCTGCATACGGATGCAGCTGACAACTCTGCTCTTGGATCTGGTCTCTCATGTTCTGGAACCAGTGTGATGGGGATTGGGGACCAAAATTTGCCTTCGCAAACAACTGGCACTTCGAGATTGGATCTGACGCGCTCATCACTACAAACGGGATGCCCAGTGCCTTCAAAGGGCAAAAGGCAAAAGGCGAAAAAGCAACAAATATGGCATGATTTACAGTGACGTTTTTTTGTTGGTTTTCCTTTTCTTGCCACTATACTACTTTACTATTATACTTTACTCTACGAACAAAACTATACTATACCATCATTGAGTACTAGGACTTGGTACTTGACATGATGCGATGGCAATTTCTTTTCTTTGTTTGAAATTGAAATCCTCCTACCCTTCCACGTTCGCTCGTAATTTCACCCACCCTGCCTGCAAAACTGATGCCTCTGGCAAAAGGCCAGAACAAGCACTCATAATCTTTACAGGATAAACATTCCTCAAGTCTGGGCCCTGCATTCTGCACTGTTTTGTCTTGGATTTATGTGGCAAGGTTTCCGCCGTGTGTGATTTGAGCAACCTACTCCACCATGTTTCATATTCACAAAACAAGTGGCAGCTGTCCTCAGTATCTGATGAGGAAGACCGCACACGCTCTGCTTCAGCTGCTTTCGCAGACTGTTGTGAAAGCTCATTGCACAAAGCATCACAAAAATGGGCTAACTCATCCTGTTCAGCCGCCATGTGGGAAAACCCACAAAGCAACACTTCTTGAGCCCATGAACTAATGGAGCATGAAAGCTCAATTCTGAGTGCTGATCCATTTCTGTGGGGGATACACAGTTCCCTTCCAAACATTGGTTGAAAGTATGAGGGGGGCAGATGAGACCTCAAATGAATCAATTTCAGGAACCTATCCCAGATCAATTCATAACCAATTTTAAATTATATATACCCTCCATCAGTGTTTACCACGCTTTGGAGTCTTAAACCTAGGGAGGAAAAAGCCATCCATGCCTCGAGTTTTCCAACAACTTGCGCATCCCAGTGGCATAAATGCGGCCATTGGTGGCTGTAGCTGTACCTTACCGGGTTCCAAGCTTCCAAGAAATCTCCAACAGGACCCACTGAACGGACCCCTAAACCTGGGTATTTAATAGCTCTAGTAATCTTCCTAGGGGTCCGTTGGTAAGGTCCCATTCAATTTTCGATGGAAAGCTGCAGCTGTCTTGAATATCATTCGCTATCTTGACAGTCACAAGATGCAAGATTCTTGGACTATTTAACCACCAGTGTCCCTTAATTAGGGCTTATTAGGACCTTGCAGAGGTCTCCTTACATCCTCATGAAAGATGAACTTCATCTGAATCCCAAAAGGCATGGCAACAAAACATGCAAAAAACATCTAAAGACAATGACACAATTCTATGGAAACATTGTTGATACGGAGAAACTGCTCAGGGTGGTATCAAACAAATGGGTCCCCAGAAACATTCTGTAAAGCAGCAACCTTATCTTCATCTCAATTTCATCTACCGATATTTGATATGCAGATTCTCTGACATCCTTAAAAAATGATTTAAAAGCAACTCCTTTCGATTTGGAGCTACTTCGAATTACAGTCAAAAAATTAGTTGCAATCCGAAAACAACATCAATGAACAATACAAAAATGTAAATTGCCATAGCCATAGATAATTTCAACCCATCTGGTTGGTGGTTTCAACCAATCTGAAAAATATTAGTCAAAATGGGAATCTTCCCCAGGTAGGGGTGGAAATAAAAAATACTTGAACCCACCACCTAGATAATCTTGTTGCAAACATTGGTCACTCATGACCTTTGCTGTAAGAAGAAGCAGCGACCTGGATTCCTGGATCCCTCACACAAAACCCAGCGACACTCAAAACGCGGTGTGGGCATAGGGTCTAAACCTCAAGAAACGAGAAGGTCGGAAAGCAGGTTTCCGCCACAGATTTGCGCTCTGCAAACTGTTGATACTGTTGACAGGTGTTTTTAGGCTATGACTAAGGAGTCTGACAATGGTTTTTCATAATCACCTTTAACAAATCCAAGATCGTTTGATATTAGGTAAAAACGGACAGGAACTGTTGATGGCAACCAGAAATCCGGTTTATTTCACCGGATCCTTACGGGACGTATCCGCCAACCCACTTATATAGGGGTGAAATAATCCATTTACTAAGCACCATGGACATCCCAGTACAGAAAGAAATCCACCAAATTTTAGTGGGTGTTGTGGCTTTGTGGACCTAAAATTTTTTGGAAGTCAATGATTGATATTATATTGTATTATATAAAGAAATTGAAGTGGCAGCTGTGCGGGCTTGGGTATGGTGGATTTGCCCAACTTTTTCTCCACGACAACTTTTCTCAAGAAAGGTTGGGTTAAGGTTGGCCATCCATCCTGCGGAAGTCAAGCCATGGGTGAAGAGATCTTCCCCCCCAAATTACAGTGGCCAAACCTTAATTTCCCTGAAATAAGGGGGATTTCCCTTCATGAGCTACTATTTGGGGTGAGGTCGTGTGAGGTCGCTACAATTTGATATTTGAAACCTCCCACCCCTCCCCAACCATTGTTTTTTTTTATGATGATGTTCTTTTTGCCTGCTTTTTCCCGCCCAAAAAAAACACAAACCTGGTGAAACAACCCCCGGGTGTCTTCATGAATTCCATTTTCCGTTGAAACAAATTCCCAAAATCGATGGAAGCAAAGGCACATTCCCATTGTCCATTCAGTCCAAGTCGTTGCGCCTCCGGGACAAAAAATCCAACAAGTGAGCAGTGAAAAAAAGGGCCCCACACGGTTGTTTAGGGGATTTGTTGGGGATGACATCCTACGCAGTTTTGTGGGGTTATAATAATATAATAAACCATGAATTAAGGATTCCTTTTCAAGATTTTGTATAATGACACTTACTTTCAATTCTACGTTCCATTCTGTACTGATTGTTTATATTGGGATCCTTACAATTCTTAGGTTTACTTTAATCCCCACATAAGTGGATAGGATGTCATCCCCCAACAAATCCCCTAAACCACCGTTTGGGGCCCTTTAATTTCATTGCTCGCTTGGATTTTGGGGAAAAGTATATCGAGAGCTACCTGGAAGTCGGCCCAAAAAAAAACGTTTGAAAAAAGGGTGTCAATTTCACCATTTTTCCCTTAGGGTTTTTCATTGGTATCCCCTTGGAAGGTGCTGCTATACTTGGAGGATCATCCCAGTTAGTAAGTGGTTAGTAACCCCTATTTACAAGCCATTTAGGTCCCCATTTAGGGGACTTACTAACCATGGTTATTAGGCACTTACTAACTGGGATGATCCTCCAAGTAGGGGCGTTTTTTTGTTTCGGGAATTGACCTTTTCTACTTGGTGTTTGTGAAACCCATTTGAAAAATTTGCAAAAATACGCCAGCAAGTCAAATTGGATCATGAAACCCCACAAAATCGGGGTGAACATAAAAGATAGTTGAAACCACCACATAGGAGTTTAAACATGGCACCGTAAAAAATGGTCGCAAAGGGAAACGATCCTCGCATTGAGGCAAGCTGTTATACTTATAGGGAGGCTAGTAATGCAATGAGCTTCACCAACATGCCTAGCAAAATGCTCCTCATTTGATTGTCATATCCGGATGCCTATTTTTTTAAAGATCATATCTAAAATGGGTCTTTCTCCATGTTGCTGTTGATGACCAACATCCAACAGTTTAAATGTTCAAATGGTTTACTACCTATTGATTTTGAGGATTATGGGGTTCTTTTGCTCCTCATTTAGTAGGATAATATACCATCGCTGGCTCCTTAGTTCAAAGACACATCGGACATCGTTGCCCCCCAACGTTGCCCTGGTTTTTTCTGTTCACCGGTCCCACCTGGTCCAAGACATGTCCAAAGCTTAAACCTCCAAAGACATAGACGTAGCCACCCAGTGCCGTGGCGGCAGCCTAAGGGAAAATTTCAGGTAGGGTATTTTTTTCAAACCCATACCATCCATGTATGGTATATCTACCTACATTTACCTACATTTGGTTGTGTTCAAAGGTAAAATATGGTAAATGTAGGTAAATATACCATACATGGATCCTGTGGGATACCTCCAAAAGGCTTGCTTCCAAAATGATTGGACTCTTTAGCACTGGCCTTTTTGGGGGCCCAAAAAGTCGTGTGAGGTCGTGGTCACAATTTGACCAGATACATAGTACTACATCGTTATGATGGGGATGTATTCATGATGTGGTACTGTTCATGGTTCAGAAATCCCAAGGCCAACCACCGTTTGGATGTATCCCAAAACCCTGTAAATAAGGGGATAAAACTACCGTTCCCTCAACTGGTGAGTTTACCGGATTTCAGCCATCAACAGTATGATGGGGATTCATTCCCTCATTTTGGTTCTAAGGGCCAACCAGATTATGGAAGTTGCCAAAGTTGCCTTTCTGCCATGGAAGGGCCCCTGAACTCGGGATTTTTCAAACATCTTGAGATATTGGAATCGACATGTTCGGAACCGCTTCGAGATGCTGAGTGATTCGTCTTTGCCAACCAAAAAATAAAGATATCACACACGTTTCCCAACGTCTCTGAGTGATCCGGCTCTTCCCAGGAACACTGGTCCAAAATCCAGAAAAAAAAACCTAAGGATCCAAAAAATAAAGATAAAATAATCAGAAAACGGAAAGCAGCAATGTATAAAAAATAGACCCCTTTGGGCCCCCATTGAAATTCATGAAGCTCTCAGGCTCGAAGAAAAAAACCACCTAAAAAAGGGAAGGAAACCTGGCAAACCCCATGGGTTTTTTTACTCCCTAAGGATCCGTTTGTATGTCCGTTTTGAAAGGGATTAACCCTACAATCCTATTATGGGGATGGGATTGGGACCATCAAACCTACTCTAGGGAAGGGTATGGATCCTTAGGGACTATTGATATACATCTTTCACTATAGTTGCCATTTTCTCATCTCCCCCCCCCCGAAAAAAAACTACCCAAACACCAACCAGGGGCGTGACCAACTGTTGGCCATTTTGACCCCGAGACCCCTTGGTCCCACACATGCGTGTATGGCCGATTCATTGCTGGTAAAAGCTCCCACCTTCCAAGATTGAATGGATGCCGATTACGTGGTCGTTACGTTGAACTTGAAAAAGGCCATTTGATGACCCCTGATATTAACGACACCATCCATTTTTAGATTTGCTTGTTAGGTGGTTGGACAAAATACGGTGTTTTTTTCCCCAAATGGTGGTTTAATAGTAATTTCCTGTGGCACACTCGGTAAAAGATCACCTTAAACAAACAGAAGTAGGAAATATTGTTGATGGAAGAAATCCGGCAAACCACCTGAGATGTATAAAACCTTGTAATGGGACAATCTACCTATCAACTGGTGCAGGATTTCCAAACCATCATGGGCAGCCGAATTGTAGCTGCGTCAAAGTATCCAAGAATCTGAAGATATCTCTCACAAAATCCTAGGGTGTCCATGAAAGTTAGTAACTAGTTACTCTGGTTTATAACCTACTTATGGGACTTACCAACCAAGTTATGTAGGGGCTATAGCCCATTTTCCCAGTACCATGGACATCCCAGTACGAATTTCTTAGTAGCTTGAAAGCGTTGGATTCTTCCGCGAAAACAGTACCACTCCCCAAAAACTCGACGCTTTTCCGGCTGCTTGACCTGAAAATGGCCCCCCGCATGGAAAAGGGAAAACATCTACAAAAGCATCAATCTTTCGGTTCCATGTTAGTTTTCTGGAGTGTATTTGTTAGCAGTTTTTTCATCTCTGCACCTGTAATGATGTAATGTCACGTAATTTCCATCAACCTGTTTCTTTTTCTCGCCATTGGGAACGTTGTTCCTTGCTCACAGAAGTTTCCTCTCAGAAATCGGTGGTCGTCGCCCAGTGCTTGCTAAACATCGAGGGTGTTCCTTCCCAGGATCGGAGCCAACATCTTGAAGATTGCGGGAAGCTCGGAATCATGACATGCATGGTATGATTTTTGGGAACATACCATCTTGGATCTATCCCCACACCCAAGATGCAATCATCACGGCCGTAAGGGTTTTTTAGTACATGTTTAGATAGGGAATTTCATGGGAATCCACCAACCTAAAGGTTTGTTTGCCCCATCACCATCAAGATGATACCCCCTTCCTGAAACTAACTGAAAAATAATGGTTTTGGAGACGATTCTTTCCTTTTGAGGCCCGGCCTATTTTCGGGAGATAGTGTTAGTTTTAGGGAGGGTATTGCATTTTTAGTTGGGAATCCCGCCATAAACCTTGCCACTGTTACGGACTCCTGGCAACTTTACCTTCCCAGGGGATATGTTAGTTACTTAGTAACTTAGTTCTCTGGAGGGCATTCACTTTCAAACGAATAAGAATAGACATCTCAAGAATTTCACCAAATTTCATGGAGGTTTAAAAATTACTTTTAGACAAAACGTGGAAGGGAAAGTATCTGAAGATGCAAAACGGAACTGGAGAAAATAGATCGCTTTTAAATGCGTTCAAAACATTTACACTTTTACACTTTCAAGCCCGCAACATCTCGGAAAACGAAATCCTCAGACTTTCCATCCAAACAGTTGAACATGTTTTTTTTGAAGTCCTTCGACAAGTGATTTTCGTTGATTGAGGGATCTTTGGATATCAAAAGATTCAACACCAAGGATGTGAGATGGTTTTATCTCAACATACATGCAAAGATTTAAAAAAAGAAAACTCCACAGTTTGTTCGTTCGGTGCACAAAAATGCTACAATTTTTGCTCAACATATGTTCAAGAACAAGACCTGCCTCATTTTTCGTTGCTTGGGTGAAGAAAAAGGTACCAAAACACGACATTTAGCAGATCCAACCCTTTAAAACGGCTCAGAAGACTGTGGCGCGCTTTTTTTGATGAATAACCTGCCATAAGTCCTGCCCAGTGGTTGTATTGAGAAGAAAAAAGATAAATGCAAACACCGGGCGGTGTCTATGGATAAGTCCTGCCCAGTGGTTGTATTAAATAGGGAACAGCAAAGAGATTAGTCGAGTGCATCTTACTCTCTGTGTGCGTGTGCACGGGTTTCCCATGTAATCTTGCGACGCTAAAGTCACTAAAGTTGTTAACAAAATTTCACGCTAGCTGTTCCCCCACGTGTCAACGCTGCGGCCTGGCGGGTAAGGGGTAAAAAGCAAACGACAATGCTAAATTGTCAAACCTTTGCTTTTAATTTTTAATGGTGGTATTTTGAGACAACTGTCTAATTAATTGGCGACGTCAAAGTACGTTGACCCGACGACGTTAATTAGACGCTGTTTCACCCCCCACCACGCGCAGGAGTCGCGCAACTCGCTCAGTGCATCGGTTAAGTCATCTGCCGCGCATCGACCGAGGTCGTTTCCAGCCCAGACGACCGTAACCGAATTACATGCATCGCCCCGGTACCAATGGCTTTTGAAGATATCGAGAAACCTCATCGGCCGGTACCGGTGGGCGAAACTAGCTCCCCCATGTGGCCGCACGTTTGGCGGCCACCCCAATTGCAAGGGCTGCTTCAGCAGCAGCCGCGCCATCATCGTCCTAAGCAGGAAAACAAACTGACACTAGGAGTCTAAAACGGTCGCTGTCCCATCTTTTTAGCTGTCCTGACCGCCCTCGAAGCCAAGCAGGCAGGAGTCTGAAATGATGATGTCACATCCTGGTCACAACAAAAAGCCAACAAGGAAAACACGAATCTTGCGTGCATCCTTTCATGCGTCCTGACATATGCAAACCCGGCCTTCCAAAGCCCCCGCCGTCTTCAAGATGGCCACCAGTTCCGGAAACCATGAAACTGCCCGAAGAAACGGCTGTACTCCCATGTACTCCCCCCAAAAAAAAACTAACGAAGGAAGAAACAGCTGCAGTTCACCCTGAAAAAATAAGTTTTGCAAAAAAGGAGGAAAAAATCATCTTCCTGGCAATTCCGCTGGTGCCCTTTTTGGGGATGGTTATGTGACCCCCTTTAAGGTTAATAGAACACCTCCAACGTTTGGGGATAAAAAGGTCATGATTGAACCATCTGGTTTTGCAGATTCCGCTTTTTTGTGGAAGGGTTCCAGTTCCACTAGTTTCCAGGCGCCAAAATCTCTGGGTAGGGTTTCACAAAAGAAGCGTGATCCATATGATCACACGATTCCCCAATTTGCAAGGTTTACCAGTTTACCGGAAACAAGCAATTTTGAACGGATAGAATTGATGGACACTCCTAATTATTATTTCCCATTTTTTTAGACTGTTCGAATCATCCTGAAAGAACTGAGGTTCAGCAGGGGTCATGAAATAATGAAATATGACATCAAACCCAAACAATGCCCTAGAGGATTAAGTGATAAGTGGATATCGCTCACAAATTACCTGCCTTCATCTTAATAGCAAGAAGTTTGATCCCCCCAAAAAATAAGTTCCGTTTGATTCAACTCTCTTAACTCCAAAGAACCCTAACGTGAAATGTTTCATGACAGCATGGCGGCCAAGCCGGGATTTCCAACGAAGCAAATTGCTTGTGCCGAATCGATCCCGGATGATTTACACGGAAGAAAAAATCAGTTTGACCGACGAATCGAATCAAACGGCAAAAAGTGATGCAAAACCCATACCATCCATGTAAGGTATACTTACCTACATTTACCATGAAAATAAACCAAATGTAGGGAAATATACCATACATGGATGGTATGGGAAAGTTCAAGACCTGACGTGTTTCGGGTGCATTTTGGGGTTCAACAAATCCTTCACTTAAAACCCACCAATTTGGGATGACCACTCGGCGGAAAAAAGAGTCGCCGAGTAGACTTTTTGCCCAGGATGAAGCTGGTTGGATTGTTAAGGGTCCCTTTCTACTACTTGGGGCTCATTTTATACCCCATAGGATCCATGTACGGTATATTTACCTACATTTTTTGATTTTTATGGTAAATGTAGCTAAACATGCCATACATGGATGGTATGGGTACACTTCTAGGAACTAAGATATTCTCATATTCCCCGCTACTTTTGACACTGATTTTCCTTTTCCCTTTTTGGTGAAAATATGTTACCCTCCCTAAAACTAACAGTTCCCCACTGAAAAGAAGGTTTCTGAAAAGGAAAGGTTTGTCTTCCAACAGTCCATTTTCAGGGGCCATGTTAGTTTCAGGGAGGGTAACAACCCCTAAGGATCCAGGTATGTCCTAAGAAAGGGATTAACCCTATTATGGGGATGGGATTGGGACCATCAAACCTACTCTAGGAAAGGGTATGGATCCTTAGGGAACCCCTTAAAGAAGGCCGGCAATTTCCTGAAAAAAAATCACGCTCCATAAGCAGCCTCGCCTCCGGCAACGATGCAAGCAGACTTGTCCTCGACGTTGAAAAAAGCGCCGGTGCCACCGTTCAACGGAGCCCAACAAAAAAAACAAAGGCTGCCTATAGTTGGTGGTTTCAACCCAATTGAAAAATATTAGTCAAAATGGGAATCTTCCCCAGGTAGGGGTGGAAAATAACAAATATTTGAAACCACCACCTAGGCTGCAACAAACGTAGGAAGGTTTCAGTCGATTCACAAGAGATTTTCATTCTGAAAACAATGCGTTTTGAGCTTTAATATACTACATAATTACGTGTTTATCCAACATACTGTTGATGGTTCAGAAATCCTGCGCCAGTTGATACGGGAAATATCCGATTATTTACAAGGGTTTCATACATGTTGGGAGGATTTCTTCCATCAACAGTTACTACATACATGGTTTATCCAACATAGTGGTCTATACCCCCCAAAACGACCAGTCAATTGGACACCCTACAAAATTCATCGAAATTCAAACTGTACAGTTCACCCTGGGGGTATTTAAGGTGAACATTAAAAAAAATGAAGTTTCACCACCTAGTGAAAAAAGCCATATTTTATTGAACCAAGCATCTACTCCGGCACCGAAGGAAGGATTGATGTTCGTCTCCTCTGTAGTAAAGTCGTAGCGGACAACTTGGCAACCGTCCTGTGATCGAGCAAACACTTCCATGATCCATGGCTCACCCGTGGATGTTATGTCATGTTGGCTTTGACTCGAACCCATATCCAAGAGAAATAAATGTTTAATGGTATCCCATACCATCCATGTATGGTATATTTACCTACATTTACCATGAAAATCAACCAAATGTAGGGAAATATACCATACATGGATGGTATGGGTATATATAAAACAATCTTTCAATTGAACTTTCAGAGATTGCCCCTTTCTTTGGAGATCTTGAAGTCTTATGATCCGACTGAATAGGGACTCCTTAGATGATTGCCCTTTCGAAAGCTTCTTTGACCTCCTTTCGTGTGATTGGCCTCTTCCAAAAAGGAAACGGAGGTGGAAAATGTGCGAAACGGATTTTTGTTGGCAACATTGTGCCCGTGGGGCAAGGTGCACCAACTAATTTGCCAGGTTCTCTTGAGACTTCTCTTTTTTGAACCTGTAAACCACCTGAACAACGAAAAAACTCCAGTACATCCCATTTTAACCTGGTCAATGGCAGCATCCTTATGTCATGGCTTATTTTAATTCCCCTATACAACTGGTTAGTATTTTTTTCTCCCTGTTTTTTTCACGATAAACCACCAGGTGGTTCACCTTTAAACGCAATTTTTCGCACATAGGAAACCTTCCCTCCTTGGAGGATCATCCCAGTTAGTAAGTCTTTAGTAACCACCATTTACAAGCCATGAAAAGGCCATTTGGAAAGGGAATATCCCTACTTAGGGGACTTACTAACCACGGTTATTAATCACTTAGGAGTCATGGGATGATCCTCCAAGTACCCCATCAACCAAGGTGAAGGTTTCCTGCGCAACACCCGTCCTCTGCTCCGCAGTAGAGGTTCCGAAGGTTGCAATAATTCGTGGAGAAGTCGGCAATGGAAAACACCTTCCGAGCATTCCATGAGTCGTCATCCTGGTTGTTTGAGGTAATTAGGGATCCTTAGTAGTCATGGTTTATGATATATAACTGGGGGATGATTCATCCCCCAACAAATCCCCTAAACAACCAGTTATATACCCTAAATGATGGTTATATTTTCAGGGGCCTTTTTTTCATGGACCTCACCTTCCCATGTTCACCCCACGAAAACGACACCCAGGTCGGAAAGTTGTGCAAAATTAATTTCTTTCACTTGTTTGAAGCGATTGGAACCAATATCTGGGGTTGTTTCCCTCCCTGAAACTAACATAGTCCCTGAAAATGGATGGTTGGAAGACAAACCTTTCCTTTTGGGAAACCCCATTTTCAGGGGCGAACTGTTAGTTTCAGGGAGGGTATTCTTTCGTTTTTGCTTGAGTGTTGGAAGGGATATCATGTCTTATCTGCTGCGTTGATCCTAGAAAAAAAAAGGTTTACTGAAAACTTTTAGTGCCTGTCTTTATTTAGTAAGGATCCCGGAAAAGTTTGAAGCCCACCATTCAGCAGGTAAGATACAATGATACCATCATTCACCCAGTGCCAGGTCAACCCAATTTTGGAAATTTTGGTTACAAATTCTCACCCCAAATCAATTACATTTCAACCATGATCAACTGCAATTCCTTAGGTAAGATATTTGCAGTTCATCCTTTCCCATAGGATCCATGTATGGTATATTTACCCAGATTTACCATAAAAAGTTAACCAAATGTACGTAGGTAAATACCTGGATCTTCCAAAATGGTGTGTAAAATGTGTACCTTTTCACCAACCAAAAAACCCTACCAAAAGGCAGATGTTTCACATATTCTTGAAGATCCAGGTAGGTAAATATACAATACATGGATCCTACGGGTTTTTTTCGTAGCTCACCTGACTTACGACCGTCGTAACGACCCCTCGCCTGCGACTCGGAACATGCTTCGATGGCGCAGCTCGAGGTCCCATAATTCGAGAAGGTGAAAGTCATCCTAAGGAGACCGTGACCGGAGGGTCCGTTTCTTTTAGATAGAACAATTTGAATATGGATAATATACCCTGGAAGGTAAATGTAGGTAAATATTTTCAAAATACCATAGAAACATATAGAAACCAACTAAATGTAGGCAAATATACCATTAAAATCAATTTAAATTTAGGTAAATATACCATTAAAATCAATTTAAATGTAGGTAAATATACCATAAAAATCAATTTAAATTTAGGTAAATATACCATTAAAATCAATTTAAATGTAGGTAAATATACCATAAAAATCAATTTAAATGTGGGTAAATATACCATAAAAATCAATTTAAATGCAGGTAAATTATACCATACATGGATGGTGTGGGATATACCCTGAAAGTCCAAGCCGGCCATGAATTTAATTGTCTTAAACCGAAAAGACCTCCTTATTTTAGTACAGATGTACGATCAACACTTCCAGGGGACCATTATCTTACTGGTCTTTGACTTACAGGGTGACATGTTTGTTTGATGATACTGAGTAGCCACCAAGACTGAAAAAGAAATATGATTTGTTGAGGCTTTCGAAGACCAAACAAGAACATGAATTCTTTGAACAAAAATTGCCAAAGGAGCATCGTTCAAAACCCTGATGAGACACTTCCATTGAATCCTGGTTGGTGAAGAGGGATCCTTACAGTGGCTTATGAAAGAATCCCTACATAACTGGGTAGGATTTCATACCCTAAAAAAACAGCCAGATAACGAAGGTTTTGGTCACGGGCGATGGCATCTGTGAAGCTACTGCCATGTGGAGGAATCACAAAGGATACTGGGATGTCCATGGTACCTAGTAAGTGGATTATTTCACCCCTATATATAAGTAGGTTGGATACGTCCCCTAAATGGGTGAAAGAAACCAACTTACTAACGATCGTTACGATCACTTCCATGGACACCCTAGTAGAAGCGTGATATGAAGATAACAGGCCAGCCATAGCACCCAACACGGCGTGCTAAAATCGCAAGCCCTGGCATTCCCACCTCCCCCACCTTGAAAAATCAACCTAGGATGACGGAAGTGGTTGTAGTAACCGTGGTAACCGTTTGAGTCCCCTAAGGAATGGGGGAACCTGGGACCCCTTCCAGATGGCCGAACTTCATGGCTTATGAATGTGGATGACTCACTAATTACTAAATGGGATGATCCTCCGAGCAAATCATGGTTTTCTAGTTGGTGGTTGAACCAACCTTGTGTTTCAACCCCTCTGAAAAATGTGAGTCAAAATGGAAATCTTCCCCAATTTTCGGGGTGAAAATAAAAAAATATGTGGAACCACCACCCAGTTTTGATTCCAAGGTTTTTTTGGTGGCTGCAAAACCCAAGGCTCTTGTCTGTGTAGCGTTTGTCGCCAGTCAGTCGAGACAGCTCGAAGATGTTATGTCCATTATCAGCCAACATGGTATAAGTTCCTGAACCACCCAACAAATGCCATGACAAAAACGCAAGGAGAAAAATCACAAGTATACTTTCATGATGCCAAAAAGAAGGTGTGGGAAAAAGAATGATTCTTTTCCACTGAACCTTTGAAGCTTCTGGTTCCTTTTGGATCATCTTGGTAGGATCCGACTTTTTAGGCTTATAAATTCCCCAAAAGCCGCTGGGATGTCTTGCTGGTACTTAGTAAATGGATTATAATAACCCCTTTTTTTCAGTAGGTTGGATACGTCCCGTAAATAGGTGAAATCAACCAACTTACTAACGATCGTTAGTAACTTCCATGGACATCCTAGTTACATCGATTTTTTTTCTTAAATGAACCACTTCCCTGCGGGAATTCTGAAAGGGTATGCTTTCAAGGCTTCCCGAAACCCCCTATCTCTCCACAAAAAAGGGCCCCGACCTCGCCGATCGTTGTAAAATGAAGTTTTAAGCTATAACCAATATAAATGGGCCCTTAAAATGGGTCACTAAGCTTAATTGACCACAATAATTGCCGTTTTTTAGCCAGTTTTCTTTGGGAGGCCCACTTCTCACCCCTTCACCCAACCTCCACCCAACCTCCCCAACCTCCACCCCAACCTCCACCCTCACCTCCGTTGTGAGGATCGTGCCAACCAGACTTAGGATCCACCCTGGCACGAATCTCCTCCTTCACATGCTGGCAGGAACTCGCCGCCACAGCCTCCACCTATTCGGGTACCCAACAACTCACCAGTTAGGTGGTGGTAAGGGGTGATGTCATAGGCCCCCATAACTCCACCAATTCATATAGGCCTGGATCTTCCAAAGGGTGCGGGTCATGGATGATAAGGGGTGACCATACACCATCCCTTGGATCCAAACAGAACCCCTTGGAAGATGCTGGGGGTTGAACATAAACAACAAGACTTATCCATTTGTATAAGGTCATGTTTATAGGGGCCCCATAACTATAACCCCATTTATAAAGATCGGCGACTATAGGGGCCCATCTTGTTTCGAAGCTTCATTCTAAAATTCATAGCAGGAATCTAAGGGGCGCCCATCCCATACCCAATGCCCACGTTTATTTCGGATGATCCATGATGGTGGTGAAAAAAAATCCGAACTCGCAAAATGCAATTGATCAATTTAAAGGCAAACAAAAAATAAACAAATCAATCTTTCAGGTTTTTCCTATGACTTTGTCAATAAATTCGCAGGTGTTTTTTTGGTTCAAACTCAGCAAGCCCAAGACCTGTTTCTTTTTTTTTTTAAAGTGGGGTGATCAAAATTCCTCTTCCAGGCTCGGCAAGGTTGCAACATACATAGGAAACTCCAACGAAAAAAACTCCCATGATGTATAGTAAAACCCAAAAAACTTACTCAGCCAGTTTGGGCCATGAAATAAAAGTTTGGAACGGCTTATTTTTCCTACTAAAATATATGTAATCCCAAAAAGTTTGAAGTTTAGCCATTGGGCGAAGTAAGAAAAAACAACAAAAAAAAGGCCTGGCTGTTTTGCGATGGTGCCCTTTTTTGGGGATGGTGAGTGAAAACGTGACCCGAACTCAAAGGTTGGAGCCGTGACCTCCAACGTTTGGGGATGAAGTTTGGTCACGACTTGAATCACCTAGTCCAAGTCTTCTCCCAGTTCCCCTAATCCCCTAACTCCAAACCAACATGTTTTCCCTGTTTCTTTTCCAACACCCACATTACACGTTCTCCTACTGTACAATCATGGTTTCGATAGAACACCCATTGTCCACTTCAAAGTAAGAATAACCCATATTAAAATCATATTAAACCACCGAAAATCATCTTCCCCTCTCACAAACATGTTCAGATTCGGCCTTCTGTCTCAGGGATGCGTATTCCCGTTGCACGAAAAAAACCCAAAACCCTCCTACTTTCCATGTGAAATCCCGGTTGGTTGAGGGAGGGATCCTTGTATTGGCTTAATTATAATCTCAATATAACTGGGTAGGAAATGTCATCCCCCTATATGATAAAACAACCAGTTATTCTTTTACCCTAAATGCTAGTTATATTCCCTGTTATACCCTTAAAAAAAACTTAGTTATATAACATATAATCCCTCAACATGGTGTACACATATGGGTGTTTCCAAAAATAGGGGTACCCACAAATCATCCATTTTAACAGGGTTTTCCGTTATAAACCATCCATTTTGGTGTACCCCTATTTTTGGAAACATCCATATATACCCCTAAAAACAACCGTGTGGGCCCCTTCTTTTCCTTGCTGACCTGTGTAGAAGCATGAATCCAAGCTGATGAGCCAGGACAGTTCATAGCTGAAGCTAATGGCATGGCGGCAGCCAAGATCCACCGTTTTGGCATGGCGGCAAATTGGGTTCAAACGAGTTGAAATGGTCGGATTTTTGGAGTTTCACGGGTTTTGTTCAAATCACTGATTTTTAGTTAACGCATTTACGGAAAATGAAAAAAGTTGCTGTTGACTAAAATAGTAGCAAAAACAAGCAGTTTCAAAGACTCGTGTCGTACCGTCGTACCATGTCATGCCTAATAGTCTTAGATCTGTAGAATATTGCAAAGGCTATACTCTGATATAGGTTTCCTCAATGCTTTGGGTGTTTCAGCTTCTTCATTTTGGGAATTCATTCAGTTGAACCAAGGGCTGCAAACAGAAGCAGCAGTGTTTAGGGATTTCTCCACCCCAAGGCACCTGGGACCTCCTGCTTGGAGGAGAGGAGAGGATCATCCCAAGATGAGTCGGATACGTGGTAGTTACGTGGCCCATGGTGATCCGTTTTTGTCCCCGTTGTTCCTGGGGTTGTGGGACCCCGGACCCAAATGGTCTGCTTATAAATGGTTGAAATGAATGGGGGTCATCTAAATTCTACTTACAAGTCCTGGGAATGATCCTCCAAGCTTTCCATACCATTCCCATACTTCAAGGGAATTCTACAAATCTGTCCTACAAAGTGGGCTCCCCAAAAAAACAACTTAGTCTGTGAATCTACAAGCTTTCTTTCCCCCGAGATGGTGGGTTTCAACTGTCATGAAAAATGACACCTATCACCTACCCCCAAACAATGCTTTTTGTTCAAAGGGCAACAAATACAAAAAAAATCCTCAAATTTATGTCTATATAATACAATGAAACAACAAAGTTTGATTTCCCCCCCACCCAAAAAAAAATGGTCAGTACTCAGGGTTGTAGATTTGGCCCCGAATCATCAAAGCCAAACCCTGGTTTCCCAATAATCTGTGGCTTTGTTTCCAAAAATGTATAGCGGACAAATCTGCAATCTTGGTACTTAATGATCCCCGACAGCAAATCTGTGAATCTGAACATCTCGCCTGTTCAGTACAGGATCAAAGACTTCTGGGCGGTACTTGTCCTGTCGTAGGGAGCATGCCACGCGACCGGAACTGCCAAAATCATGGAACAACACATCCCTGAAGTGGGATTTGGAAAAACACAATGAATCCAAGGCCACCAAAATGAAGAAGCAAAAATTGGGAATGACATTTCAAGAATAATACACAAAGAGTGCTATATCATGGTGGTTGAGCCAATATTCTTTTCAAGACCGGATCTCTGTTGAAACCCTTCAGGGCTGTCCTCGTAGACATCACCACCCACGAAACGTGGCACGTCCACACCACCCAAGACATAAAACCTCTCGGGTTTCCGGTTGTTGTTGTTGTTGTTGTTGTTGTTGTTGTTGTTGTTGTTGTTGTTGCTGCTGCAATTACAAAGGGTGCTACTAGGTGAATCCAAAAAAGAAAACAGAAAGGGGTACTGACATGACTTTAAAGAAAAGAAAGTGTTTACACCCCGGAAAACTAACATGACAATGGAACATCCACCATGAATAGAGATATATTTCCTATTGAAACATGAGGGATTTTTCCACTGTCATTCGTTAATTTTCAGTGGTGTAAATGTCATGTCTGTCTACCCTGTGATTTGGAAGATTAACCAATTAGCTCTTTAGCTCCACAACTAGTTGGCACATCGGATCACCCAAAAAATCGCTCCGTTTATCGCTCCCCAATATCACGGGCCTAGCCATTTTCACCTTTTTTTTGTAGCTCAAGAAATCACAAAATATGATCGAAATTATTTTGGCCCCAAAAATTAGGGAATCCTTGCATCAAGCATCCCTTTAAAAAGAAAACACCTCTTTCCTTGGATGTGCTTGCTTTTTTCGGTGGTTGGAAAAAGTTCGAAAAAAATATTCCTACCAAATGGTGGTGCAAAAATGGTGATGAATTTGATGGGATCGAATCCGTAAAAAATCACCAAAAACACAAACACCTGGCAATTCTGCTGTGCCCTTTTTTGGGGATGGTGAGTGAAAACGTGACCCTAACTCAAAGGTTGGAATCGTGACCTCCAACTAACTTGGCGATGAAAAGGTCACGACTTGAATCACCTGGTATAAATTGGTTGGCTATCAATTGGGATGGAAATCACCAAATCTTTACATGGCTCCCATGGGTTGGAAATCCACCAAACCTTCCCTCCATCCATTAAAAACCTGGTTGGGCTGTAAGGTTCCAACCTATCACATGCCACCGAGGATCAGCGTTCAAAACAAACCCGTGAATGACATTCCATGCAGAAATCCTGATTTGGTTAATGACGGGATCCTTATATTGGCTTATGAAAGATAATCCCCTAATATAATTGGGGATCGTATTTCATCCCCTATATCTTTCACCAAGAAAAACCAGGGTGGAAATTGAACACTGCTCGGACCTCTTTACTGCACAACTTTGATAAAAGATTCACGTCGGAGAACCCCGGACAACCGGACTGGCCGCCTACCACCCGTGGAGGCGGTAGCACCAGCACGACGTGGTCTCGGAGAAAAATTAATGGCAGTTTTCTCGTGGGAAGGAGTTGTAGTTTAAAGCCAAAGTATCCAGGGCCAGTTGATCTAGATGGTGGTTGCAACCCAATTTGAAAAATATTCGGTCAAATTCTTTCCCCAAGGAGGATTTTAAAAAAAAACGTTTGAAACGTATTTCCCCAAGTAGGATTATTTTTAAGAAAATGTTTGAAACCACCACCTAGTGATGCTATATTTACCTACTCCCCCCAAAACTAACGGCAAAACAACCTGAAAATTACCCATGTGAAAAGGAAATGGCATTTTCCAGCTATTGACCTTCACGTTCAATTCGGGGGAGTACATTTACCATAAATCAACCGAAATAAGTGGTACATGTACCAGTGCCATGAATCCTATGGGAAAGGATTTGACGTTTCAACCCACCGGAACCAAAAAATTGAGGTAAAAACAAGAAACAACATTCTGCACCAAAAATGCAGAGGTGCGGAATAATAACATGTTTCTTTCCAAAGAAGAATTTGCGTTCATGTTTGCCTTGCCGAGGCTATTCCAGAATATATCAGTTAGTAAAATAACCAGCCAAGTCCCGAAATGAAAAATTGTCTATTACATGCTATTACAACCATCCCCAACCATCCCCTAGATTATCCCTAGATTTTTGGTCAACACCAAATGTTCATGACTCTTCCATGACGAGCACCCGGACATGCACATGGAGGGCAAGGTTTCCCATTGCCCAGTCCTTCAAGCTCAACTATTTCAGTTGAACAGTGAACAGTGATCAAAACGCTTGTGACATTCCGTTATACTGGTTCGTTAAAGAGGATCCTTATAATGGTTTATTATATTCGATCACCAGTTGATATGGGTTGAATATCCAATTTTTCATAGGGATTCATAGGGAACAGGTGGTTAGCCGGATTTTTGTTCCATCAACAGATATCAACAGTATCATGGCTTTATCAAAATGTCCATAATCAAATTGTGAATCTCCTTGATCTGGATTTCTTTAGAGGAACCACTTTTTTGCCGGGGAGTCTCAGCCATCTTTTCGTTCACAAATGACCCTCATGGTGGATGTTCTTCCCCTTTAGGTAGAGAAAGTCAGTCAGATTGCATTGTTTTCTGGCATATTTTTTCAGAATGTAAGAAACATCCTAGAATCAGCAACCCTAAACAACCAGTTTTAACTGGATGCAAATGGTGATTTCCAACCATTTCCCATGTGAAGATTTGGTTCCATCATCTTGAAACAACCATTCATAAATGGATGGCCATCAGGTAGCAGGCCTGATTAACATAATCCTTCAATCATTTGGCGTGATTGAGGTCCAAGCAGTTCCCAACAAAAAACTCGCAGGCAGGACTTGAAAAATCGCTTTAAAAAAATCAAATCATCCTTGAGAAAATTTCGGACAAAACTCACCTTTGCAAATAGAAACTTGTAAAAACCAAAAAACTAAAACAATTCCCACTTTTTCCAAAAAAAGTAACCACCTGGAAGACCTAGTGTACCCATTTTTTTAGGAAACTGGATTGCTGGTTTTAGGGGTTTCAAGTTGCTGGAAATTGACAGCAACTGCGTTTTCCAGTCATACTGAAAAACCCATGGTGAATTTTCGTACTTCTGGAAATGTGAAAAATCCCATCCCTTCCCCCCAAAAAACAGCTTTTTCCCACACATTTCCGCCCCTCCCCACCTTGGGTTAAAGCGCTCCGCCGAATCCATGGCGATACCGCAACTTCCACCCGAAACGTAGATGGAAGGCGCCTCAAGCAGCTCAGTGTCCAAGGGAAATAACCTACAGGTTCCTTCATGAATGCCAGGGGGGACTGTCCCCAAAATTATAGCTCCCAACGAAAAGGCGAAAAAAGCACGATGGCTGACAAAAATAACAAAAAAACAACCTCCCCAACTATAGGGACCATTATCATTGATTCATCCATCATCGTCGAAAGAATAGGAATCTCAAAAAAAAAAACAATCAGAGGGTTTTACAAAAGGCTTTACTTAGCTCCACATAGGTCCGAAGTGGAAAGGGTTAGAAACCAAATCATATGGGACATGGTTGGGTACTTGGACCATTGGAGGATCATCCCATCTAGTAAGTGGTCAATAACCATAGTTAGTAAGTCCCCTAACTGGGGATATTCCCCTTCCAAATGGCCCAAATGGCTTATAAATGCTGGTTACTATATAACTACTTACTAACTGGGATGATCCTCCAAGTAATCACATAAAAAACTCCTGTCTATGCACATCAAGTTTTACCCTTGACGGCCCTCGATGGCTTTGATGGTACGCAAGATTCTGGCGACATCATTTTTAAGGCCGAAAAAAGATGGGTTTCACTGGGGCCAGCCGTTATGGCCCTGAAAAAAGTGAAGCTGTAATCCTACTTATCACTGATATTTTGGGCCCACTTTGTATTAAGAGAATATGTTAGCCTACAATACTAGTTGGTGGTTTCAACCCCTTTGAACAATATTAGCCAAAATTGGATCATTTCCCCAGGTATAGGAATGAACATAAAAAATGTTGGAAAAAACCACCTAGCAATAGGTTTTCCTAAACTTGCATGGGAAATCTTCTCAAACTTTTAGTGTACTGTAAGGTCTTTGACTGGAGATGTTGGGCTTCATTTTTAACCAAGGAAAGCAACAAATCGGTGCACCTCCTGCACGATGAGGGGCAACATCGGCCTCAACCTAAGGGCTTTTTGTTTCGATGACAGCGGTGCGCTGTGCAAAATTGGTGATGCTAAATGTCATGAAATCTTCAACTATACCTAATAAATACATGATTCAAACAATATGATATATCATAATATGATATAATATGATCATATGTGCCACACATGCAAAAATATGATATGTGAAATGTAAACATTTCAAACTCATCTTTGCTTATCTTTCTCAACAGGTCATCACCAGCTCTTGGCTGGGCCTCCACAGCACATCCAGGCCACCCTACGTCTCGTTGCAAGAGCGGCAAGTCTCACAGAGCCTAAAGAAAGTGTCATGGTTTCAGTCCCATAGGATCCATGGGACTGGAGATTTTTTACCTACATTAGTATAGGTGAAAAATGGCCACATTCAAAGGGAAATGTAGGTAAATATTCCATACATGGATCCTATAAGAGTGGTTTCCATCGAGTTTCACCACCAAGCTCCAATTTTTGCGGAGAAACACATGAAAAAATCCATCTCTACCAGGGCCGTTCCTAAAAAGGGGCTTCCGTTACTAACGGGTGTCAATCCACCATCCCTTAGGGTTTAATTGACCTCGGAAGGTGCTTTTCATTGGCGCCAATCAACAGACTCGTGACTTTCAGGTCGTGATGCCATATAGATGCTGCCTTTTCGAACCTCCCTAGATCACCCCAAGAACCAGGAGGTTCTTTAAGCTCATCTCGTTGGTGGTTGAACCAACCCATCTGAAAAATAGGCTCGTCAAATTGGATCATTTCCATTCATTTCTCCAAATAGGGATGAACATGAAAAATAATTGAAACCACCACCAAGTCATGAACTTCAGATGTCTTTTGGACTGCTTCTTTTTCAAGAAAGGGTGAGTGTTAGCTGTTAGCTTGTGCCCTGTCCAAAAAATCCCACTGTAGTATCCTGAAAGGTTAATCTTTAGGTCCCTCAATAAATTCAAATATAGTCATGATGTACAGTATCTTCCCCACCGTGAGATTTCCAGGTGTTTGTTCGTTCGCTTGGCCCCCCCAAGGCTGGCAAGAAGGCTGGCAAATGTGCTTTCGAGGGGCAGCCCAGTCAATATATGGGGAATGGTCATCCCAAATTCAATGACGGGAATCCTTATATTGGGTATACAAACCCTACTATTTGGTATAATATAAACCCTACTATTGGGTATAATATAAACCCTACTATTGGGTATATAAACCATCCCTTATTTCATGCAAACAATAGGAGCTTAGACCCCCGCCAGCACATCTGAAACTAATGACACGCCAAGTTTCTGAAAGGCAGCAGTTGCACCTGCAGTTTGTCCAATGCTTCTCACCACCTACACCGCTGGGAACCGACCAGGCTGCACATGAACCATGAGTCAGTCATCCTGATTGGTTGATAGGGATTCTTACAAGTAATTAATTGAAATTTAATAGATGGCTAACCGTCCCTACATACTGGTTTTTGAAGGACCCTGAACAAAAACCTACCTTTTGGGGGGTTCGGCACTAGCCATCTATATTGACCTTAAGGTGCAATGGGTTTTGTTATGATCCCTGCTTTTTATTGGGCAGGATTTCATCCTCTATATACAGCAAATATCACCAGGGTCTTTTCTGGTCATTGCTCAGATGTTGTTGCATCCAAATTTCCCGGATGCAAACATCTGAAAGGATTTGTGAAAAGGGCAAATGATCCAAATGCCGACCTGGAAATATGACATTATAGAGTTGATGAACATATATTCATTGCTTTAAAAAAAATACATGTTTCTTCGAAAAAAGTTACCCCCAAAGGGTCAATTTCTCCTCAAAAACAACCAAAAAAAAGTAAGAAAAAAAGAAACAGCACAATATCAAAAAAAACACAAACAACACCACTACACACACACACAAAACCACAAAAATCATGTCTGCCACAACGGATCGCCCTCCTGGTTCTTTTATGTTTTGCAGATTGTTTTTGCTCCCCCGCCTCTTTGAGCTGCATCACGTCGCACACCTCGGGGATTTTTGTTTGGGAAGTGAAACTCGAACCTTAACTGGTTGGTGGTTGAACCAACCCATCTGAAAAATATTAGTCAAAAAACTGGGAATCTTCCCCAATTTTCGGGGTGAAGATAAAAAATATTGGAAACCACCACCTAGTTAACCTTCCCTGCTTGGAGGTGGAAGTTAGTAGATAAAAGGTTACATGCGGATGTCCATGGAAGTTACTAACGATCGTTAGTACGTTGGTTGATTTCACCTATTTACGGGACGTATCCAACCTACTTATCAAGAGGTGAAATAATCCATTTACTAAGTACCAGCAGGACATCCCAGTAGTGAGTTATAACTTACTTGTAAATGAGATATATTGAGGTTTAATAACCCACCTGAGAAATTCAGAAAAAAAAAAAACTACCTGAGCCACGAAAAAACACCAAAAACCCCTGCTGCTTTCCATGGTCGTCATCCTGGTTGTTTGAGGTTCCGGGATCCTTATGGTTTCTGGTTTATGAAATTACTCCCCATATACCTGGGTAGGATGTCATCCCCCAACAAATCCCCTAAACAACCAGTTATATACCCTAAATGATGGTTATATTCCCTATATACCCTATATATCCAGTTATACTCCCCATATAACCGGGGTAGGATGTCATCCCCTATCAACGGCTTAAACAACCATTTGGGCCTTTTACAACCAGGGGCCCTTGTTTTCCGTTGCCCTCCCACTGGGGGAGGTTTGAGGTTGGGGATTCTAGATAACTCAATGACTTTGGAGAGTTTTCAGCTGGGTCGAGTCCAGTGGGTCAAGATGTTTTTTTGTTTGAGAAAAGGGGGATCTTAAAGGCAACACATCAAAATGCAAGTCGGATCAAGTAGATCTGCTAAACATTTGTATAGGTCAATTTGGGTGAGAGAATTTTTGTGGAAATGTTTTTTGTCTTAATCCGGTGCGTAGCCAAAATGCATTTCTAGGTGCATTCTTTCCACAAGAGACACACGACATATGTTTCTGTCTTCATATTAGAATTATATAAATCAAAGGAGCAAGTGCATGGTTTGACCAAAATTTGCCACATTTCGCTGGCCTTCTGAATTGGTATTCGATAAACATTAATTATAAAAGTATCGGTCATGTTAGAACAAGTATCATGCTTTTTCCCACTTGAAAAAGCTCAAGGATATCATACATGCCTGTTTTTGTACAAATAAAGTGTCATTCTCTAAAAAAAAAGAGTCTCTCCAGTGATGGTCCGAATCCCATCAGCTGAGCAACTAACTTAGCCATCGAGCTACCCACGGCCATAGTCAACCTAACCTCCGCCTTTACGTACCCTCCTCAGAAATAGCCGGGTTTAGTAGCCGGCCTTAAGGGAAAGGCTGGCTATTTCTGGCCTTGTTAAGGGGAAACCAATGGTTAACAATAAGAAACCCCAATGATCAATTAAAATAACCCTGAAATTGAAGGGGTTTCCACCAATGGTTTTTTAAATAAACCCTTCATTTTTTGGTGGGAAACCAATGGTTCATGATAACAAACCCTTAATAAAGACCTGATTTCTGGGGGATTCGCTACGTTGGGGGGAGTAGGTTGATGGTCCGCCACGACCATACAGTCCAAGCGACATTGGACTTATCTTCATCGGAGCCTCGCCACGGTAGGAGCCTCGAGAATAGCCTGCTGATGCGATTCGCGTTTTCACAACGTGGCATCAATGCTGGTCCTTCGTGCAGTGAAGATATATATGCCTAATATAAGAACCACACAAATGCGCGAAAATATCTTATGTATATGAAACAAAAATATATACTAAGATTAATGATGTAGTAATATTGCATGATATGATTTATGTAAGGTTTTGTTATGTCGGAAATATCATTCATATGTTATATAAACCCCAAAAGATGTGTCTATACATATATATATATCGAATCTCCATCCCATCCATGAGAAGCTCTTCTAAATCAACGTGTCTAAAACGTGTCATAAATGACGAATTTCTCCAAGAAGGAAGGTCGGAGTCCGCTTAAAAATTGGGGGAAATGACTCATCGATGATAGTGTTCTTGTAAGGAAAAACAAACGGAGATGTGTGATATATATCTGGTTGGTGGTTGAACCAACCCATCTGAAAAATATTAGTAAAAATGGGAATCTTCCCCAACTAGGGGTGAAAATAAAAAGTGTTCGAAACCACCACCTAGTGACATATTGAATTCGAAATCAATAGAACTTGAGAATACGAATATTGGGAGCATGTTTAGTATTCCAACCCTTGAACTACCCCTCAGCCTTTCTTTTGAGGGCATTCACAAAAATTGGATTAATTTTAGGGTTAAAGATTCCAACAAATCTTTCAAAACCACAACCTACCATGGGAATCCACAACCTTTATAGGGGCTATGACCCATATTTTAGGTCTTGAAACCTTCATTTTTCCTGGTTTTGGGGTCAAAAGGTAGGGTATCAACCTTGACCCTTGACTTCACCCTTTCCCTCCCCGCCTGGCAGAAAGGGTTCGACTTGGCACCTGGCACATCTGGCAAGGGCGAGATGTTGATGTTCACCTTCAGTGGGCTTCATAAACAATGAGATAAATACAGAGAAACTACCAATTGCATCAATAGCTGTTTCTGAGTTTCTGGTTCCCTTAATAGGTGGGATCGGTGATATGTAATCACCCAATTGGTACCACTTGTTTATTGCCAACTGGATGATTATATGCTTCCTATCACCTATTTTCAGGGAACAAGGAAACTCCACTGATTTCAAGGGGTTGGCCGCACTTTTCAACCATTAACAGTATGACCTGGGTACTTTGCTTGAAACTTCAAAACTAAATTCATGGCTGGTCAACATACCCCCATGAAAGGTACCCCCCATGACAAATAAGGGCTTCACAACGGGTTATTAACCATAGTTGTTCCTTTAGTAAGGCCTTATTAGTCGGCTTTATTTCTCATGGGGGTACCTTACATGGGGGCCCCGGTTGACCAGCCATGATAGATGGAATTCACAACCATTTTTCTGACCCCTTTCGGTGTGACCAACCCGTACTTTGGTCTTTTGAAATTTCCCAGGTTCCAAAACAACACCAGCATGCCCAAACACCATTGATCTGGCCAAATTATAATATTTCACCAACCTAGGTTTCCCTGAAATAAGGGGATGTCCCTTACTAAACCACCATTTGGGGTGAGGTCGTGTGAGGTCGCTATAATTTGACCAGATTGATGTCTTAAAGTGCAGCATGTCCAGTAATTTTTTGGGGGTTTTGCCAAGATTAATGCATCCTAAAAACAGGCATCCCCCATGTCCACCCAAACGATGATCATGATTCTTTTGGCCAACGTTTTCTCGCTGGAATCTCGGGTAGACACACCCTGGTCACCAACTGTAAGTATACATTATACATTATACAATTACATATATTGATGGGATGGGGAGGGTGCCAAGTGTGCCTTCATTAGTATATTATATGCGTTTTGGGTAGGGCACGATGCCATATTCATAATAAGTATAGATTTTTTTTGGGGGGTGGACGCATTTGCCATGTGCCATGTCAGAAAGACTTCCCGAAACGTCAAAACCAACCGTTCCCCCGATCTCTTGTGCCTTCAGCGCGTGGGAGGCAGCTTGGTCGACCTGATTAAAAAAAGGAAAAAACATGGGAAACGTCCAACGAATTTCAAGTGAGCAACGTTCAAAACCCCTACTTCGGACGTCCCAGGAAGTTAGGATCAATGGTCAGTAAATGGGTTATAGCCTACCTATGAATGGGATACATTGGAGTCAAACCCACTGACTAACCGTTTAGTAACTTCCTGGGACATCCAAGTATGACATTCCATGAGATCCTGATTGGTTCATGACGGGATCCTTTTATTTGATGGCTTGTTAAGATCCCCATGTACTTGGGTAGGATTTCATCCCCAACGCACAGCAAATAACCGGGGTCAAGTGGTCACTGCTCAATTGAACATATTTTGACCCCCTGCCCTTTGGAGATGTCACTTGTTGCTTTTTTTTGCGAACCAGCGTACTGTTCTCTAAGTAGTACCCTCCAGTAAACTAACATGGCAATGGAAATCCACCCTTTCCAATAGGAAATGCATCTTCAAATGGTGGATTTCCCATTGCTATGTTAGTTTACTGGAGGGTATAGGTACAAAAGCTATCAAAATATACAATGGTCAAACTATCTGCCCACCTGAAGTTTTTTCACCTAGCAGCAAGTTCGCCCCTGAAAAGTGACCGAAATTCAAAAAAGGAAGCCGGATCGTCGAACCCAACCATCCAGTTTTCAGGGGCTTTTGCTGTTAAACTTCGGGGCAGGAAAGATCCATGGTGAAAATAACTTCCAATACTTTTTCACCCTTCGCTTTGGCGATCCGGCTGGCTGCCTTTTGGGGCAAACTCCCCCCGCCAATGAAAGCAATGGCTAGCGTGGCTAGGCAACCTACCCTCCTTCCCTATAGGTATCCCTACCCCACCCCACCAGAAAAATGTGGTGGTTGAACCAACCCATCTGAAAAATATGCGAACCGTCAAATTGGATCATTTTTTTGAGGGATCGGAACGGAAATAAAAAATATGTTGAAGTTTCACCACCTATAGATAGCTATCGGCCTTATTTCCTGACAGGTGTTGGGGGAAAAACCCTTAGATTTCCACAGATTTCATGGTTCGGAAAGGCCCGAAAACCCACAGTTCTTGGAAGCCTACACCACCCTCCGGTCCGCGTTCACAGCATACACATCTTGAGCTTCACACTGCCGTTGATTTTTCCACCACACCTACCCGTGCTTCGCGAAAAATTCCCAAGGTGGGGTTGTTCAACGATTCCCATAAGATGAAAATGACATGGGACTGGTATATATACCTATACATTCAGGGTATCCCCGGCCCACTAACAGTGGAAAGTGAAGGTTTATTAGGGGTCCCTTCATAAAAATGAACAGATTAGTATTTCACTGTTAGTGGGTCGGGGATACCCCCAACCTATACATCAATGGTTGATCTTTATGGTTTTCATGTTAGGTAAATATACCGTTCGTCCCATGGATTCTATGGCATTGGTTTATCATCATGATCCACCAAAGCTTTCGAATAAAAAAAACGTGAATGAGAAAACCAGAAAAAACAACCACAAAACATACATGCCGAATTCAGGTAACTGCGTCCAAACGACCTGGTTTTGACTCACCCTGTGGATACGTCCCATAAGTAGGTGAAATAAACCATCTTAATAACTACAATAGCTACTATATAACTTCCCTAATAACAAATATTAGGGAGACATGGGAGACCACCGGCTTTATGATTTTCCATGTATGAGTGGTCAAAACAAGTCATTTTTGCGCAGTCATTTTTGATCAACCTCGCCTCTCATTGCACTGCTCGAGAACAGCCTCGCAGATGTGGTTCTTCACATGAGCTACGACAAAAAAACTTCCTACTTTCCATTACACTGGTTGGTTTATTGGGATCCTTATATTGGCTTATTAATCTTAGTAAATTCCCCATATAATTGGGTCCGGGTAGTATAATCCTCTATACAACCTAAACAACCAGGGTTTTTCATCGCTCACATTATCTTCAACCTTTGAAGGGGGTCATTTTTCACCATCCCAAAAAGGGCACCAACTCGCAGAATGCCAGGGCATCCCGTATCTTCATTTCTGAACCCGTTTTTTTTCGGCGGTTGTTTTCGAATCGACTCCTTTTTTTCACCACCATTTCCATGAATCCATAATCCTTCTGATTCTGGAGAAAAAAAACTGATCCGTTCACAAAAACCAACAAAAACGCGCCAAAAACATCGTTTGAAACCCTAGAAACGTTACACCCCCGAGGTTTTGGTTGACTGTCTTTAATGATCGGGGAACACGTGGGACCCCGGACCCAAATGGTCGGCTTATGAATGGCTGAAATGAATGGGAGTGATCCTAACGACTTAGAAGTCCTGGGATGATCCTCCTTCCTATAAATGGCCGGAAATAAATGGGTTGAGAATATAACCCCTATTATAAGTTAAGTGTTTAACCTCTGTGTACGACGGCTAGGGGCCCACCTTCTAGTTTTGCGGGGGGTTCTTGTTGGTCCCTCAAAAACCACCTCAAAAACGCTGGTCTCGGTCTCACTCCAAAGACTCCTGGTCCTGGTCCTTGTCTCCCGGCCTGCTGAAAAGACCCACCGAAGGGACCTCCGTAAACCAACGAAATTCGGGGAGGAAGTCGTTGGTGTTGTCGTTGGAATTTTCACCTTCCTCCCCCGAAGGTGGAAGTCATTCTGCTATAAGCTTGGCCAACCAAAAATCTTCAAAAATGACACCTTGGATAACAAAAGTCATTTAGCACCCTATTGAATTCAAAGAAAATTGCCCCAATTTCATCACCCCAAAAAGTGTTTGCCTCTACTTCATGTCACCAAAAATGATCCGTGGATGTTTTAAGGTTCATACCAGGTACTACCCCGAGGCCAGGGCCACGTCCGGTGAGGTTTCGGAGATTTTTTCAGGTGAAGCAGCTGTAGATTTTTTTGGGGGGGCTGGGGTGGGAACGGTTGGGTCACATCAAGAATCCTCTGTTTGGAGGATGGAGGTTCACTTAGGAAGTGGTTGGGTTAAGGGGGTTAAGGTAACCGTTTCTAACTAGACTAAGCAAAGGTCAAATCTAGTTGGTGGTTTCAACCCCTTTGAAAAATCTTAGTCAAAATGGGTTCATCTTCCCCAAGTTTCGGGGTGAACATAAAAAATCTTTGAAGTTTCACCACCCAGAAATGGGATGATCAGGGAAGTATACCAATCAACTGCCATCACCCATACCTCAAGTTACGCCGCAAACCCAGCCTCGGTCATCAACAGCACCGAGCGACATGCGGAGGAAGCCTCCAGGACTTGGGAATGCCACCGCGCCGAAGAAACAAGGCCCTACTTGGAGGATCATCCCATGACTTGTAAGTGGTTAATAACCATGGTGATCGTAAGTCCCCTAAGTAGGGATTACTTCCCCTTCCAAATGGGTTAGATGGCTTATAAATGGGGGTTACCTAACCAGTTGCTAACTGGGATGATCCTCCAAGTAATAAGGCGGTCAATTGAGGGACAATGGTGGTTTATAGTCCCTTAATACGGCCTGACTTCCTGGGGGTAAACGTGGCATTGGGGGGGGTCCCCTTCTCATGTGGTGGTAAAATTTGAATATGAATCTAGCCCTATAAATAAATATATTATATAATATATATACTGATATAATACTGATATAGCATTTGTGTATGGATGTTCATGTTGCTACTAGGACGTCACAGCAAGTTCTGTAGGTTTTTTATGGTTTAAAAAACCATCAACATATTATACATATATCTGGTCAAAGAAATTTCTTAATTACATGGTTTTATCTGCTTTCAAATTGACCTATGCCATCCCGCTTGAAAAAAATGGAAACCAAAATCTCCCATGTCATCATGTCAGCATCAACTCATCCGCGCCGTGCGGGAAGCGCTCGCAAAGTGCAATGCATCGTTGGAGGCCACAAATTGGGCCAAGATTCTCACCTCAAGAACTGAGCAACAAAAAAAACTGATGACGTCCAGGTGATTCAACGGAACCCTACAGCCAACCAGTTTTTATTGGATGGAAATGGTGGATGGATGGAGGTTTGGTGATTTCCAACCATGAGACCCATGTAAAGATTTAGGGATCTCCATCCAGTTCATAGCCAACCATTTATACCAGGTGATTCAATTCGTGACCTTTTCATCCCCTAGTTAGTTGGAGGTCACTTATTCTTTGAAAAGGGACACTTACCCATCCTAAAAAGGGCATTTTGTTTGTTGGTTTAATAGGGATCTTTATATCATGGTTGAGAATAATCCTTGTTATCCACCTGGTGATTGCTTTCAAGTACCTCATTGCTCGCAATGGAAGAATCCCACTCGTCGTTTTTTTCGGGTTTACTTCGGGGATGAAATCCCACCAATTCGTTAGACATAAGGCTCCCTATTGAACAACCTCCATCACATATTGAGGCATTGCTTGCAAGATGATGTTTAAAGGGCTGACGTTTGACAATTCTGAATATCACTAGACAGTGTTGGAATCAGCAGTTCAAATACCCACATCATGCCACACGGCGTACTGTACATCAAGAACTAACCGTAATTACAACCATAATGAGCTTACAGATGGGAACATCGGTGAATTGCCAGCAAATGGAACATGTGAGGATTTTCTCTGTCATGAAACATCACACACACGCAAGATAGCCTCATATTCGTTGCTTATAACTTTTAATAGCAGCCGTATGGACAAGGAGATGTATTGTTGTGTGGTTTGATTTGCATTGTATTAGTATGCATTGCTTAGGCTGTTTAGCTGTTTGTATTTGAGTCTGAAATGAGAGCAAACGCATGAGATACCAAAGATTGGCCAAGATATAATATGTGGTCCAGAGATCATCTATATGCGTTTTGTTGGTCTTGTTATTTGTTCTCATCCGTGGTGAGTTTTGCTACTGTGAAAAACTTGCCTTTTCATTTCTGTACTGTTGATGGTTCAGAAATCCCAAGGCCAACCACCTTTTGGATGCATCCCAAACCCTGTAAACAACGGGATAAACTACCGTGGGACCCTCAACTGGTTAGTCGGATTTCTTCCATCAACACCCTGGGCTTCCACCACCATTACAGATAATGGTTGACCCAATTTCGATGATTAAAACCCTTAGGTAAGCAATGGTGGTTATATTAACACCAATTGTTTTAATGGTGGTTGGAATCCCAGGGAACAGTATCACTTCTGTCATGTTTATGTTTATCTGCATTGATTAGACTCAGACGATGCAGCCCTTAAGTTGATCGGGTGTTTCTGCACGAGGGGAGATGACTGCTCCAGTTGTTTCTGATGCTGCTTTCAACAAAAATCTCTACATCCTATCAAAATGGAATGTTCTTCTCCCATGTTGAAACTATTTCTTCAGCCCCAATTCCACTTTTTTGGTCAACATCTGCGGGAACATGCGCCTTTTTCACTTTCCTTTACCACAAAATCGGACCCTAACTACTTATAGACCGACTTATAATCCCTCTACATGGCGGAAAATAAAATGGCGCTCACTGATTCGTTAATTATCATCCCCAAATAAGTGGAGTGAAATGAATAAAACCTTTCCTTAAAAAAAACGGGATAAAATTTCAGGGCCCACTTCCCCACCACCTTTTTTTTAACCTAACCCCAAATCATCCTTAACCCAAGGCACCACATGTGGCGCTCGGCACAACCGTTGGAACTCCGCCATCGGACTCGGGCGTTCGGCGGCACCGGCACCGGCACCGGCCGCACGGAACTCGCCCTCGGATTCCGAGTCCACAGACTGGAGACGCTTCGTGCGGGTTTCGTCCGCACGCAGGAGGTCACCCTGGCGGAACCGGGCGTTGCTTGGAAACCAAGGGAATTTCGTGGGGGAAAGGTTGGGGGAGGATTTCGTTGCATATTTCCAAGCAAGGGGGAAATTTTTTGGCTGCCCGTGATTTTTTTGTTGTTGTTGTTGTTGTTGGGTGTTTTTTGTTGAAGGGAACAAAGAAAAAGTTGTCAAATGGGTCGAGTTTTGTTGGGAATTTCACCAGAATGTAAATGGCACATCTATAGAGTCTTTTGGATGCCCCAGGCCTGTGAGAGCACTATTTTGGTGTCATCACTGGGAAACAAAGCTAAAAATAATGCTTATTTTGGGACTCTTACGGGCCAGAACAAGGCATGACCCAACCAATAAAGTTGTAAAACATAAATCGTTTTCAAGCCAAAACTGATACAATGTTCTTTTTGATGGAATTTCAACCTGAATGGCCTATAGTCAAATGTTCAAAGCAAATTCATGAACGCTAGTTCATGGGGGATATACAATCGATAATTTTAACCATTGTCTTGAAGACACCTACTGAATGCTTTGGGCATGTTGGGGGAAATTCCCTGGAAAAAAACACTAATTCCCTCGGCTGGTTGGTCGCCGAAAAAATTGCCCAGGAAATCTCCCGAATTTTGTCAAAGCTCCTTGGAGGATCATCTCATGATCTTTTCACGTGGTCAGTAACCATGGTAATGGTACCCCTAAGTAGGGTGTTCAGATTCATCTAGCTACAACTGAGCGCCACGTTTAAAACAAACCCTGACATGAACCATGAAATCCTGCTCGATTTTTTATGACAGGGTCCTTGTGTCATGACTTACTTTTAAGCCGTAAAAAAACCTGGGTAGTACTTGGAGGATTCGCCCCCCATTAGTTAGGATCGCCCCCCATTTATAAGCCATGGAGTTCGGCCATTTGGAAAGGGTCCCAGGTTCCCCGATCCTTAGGGGACGAAAACGATCACCATGGTTATTAACCACTTATATATACTTCATCCTGGGATCCGAAAAATCTTCGCCAAATTTCACCAACCAATCATAGGATTCGCTCTTCCGGGGCTTTTATCGGTGATTCCCCGAACATCTTCCCTTAAGGTTCCCCCAATCTTCCCTGTTTGGATTCCTTAAAGTTCCTACGAGTTACCAGACCAAAGAACCCCCCTATACAAAACTACCAAGGTCTCACCGAGTCCAACGGGTCCTGGGTCAAAAGCCCGGTGGACATGAGGCAATATTTCAACCTCGAGAATGATAGGCAGGGATGTACCCCCCTACCAACGTGGGGCCCCCCGCGACTATGGGGATTTCTCCCTATATATGTTCCAGGTTCCGGGTCCCCCCCCACCCCCCCCGCCATGGTCA
>DF239367.1:9746-67246 GCA_000507305.1 Breviolum minutum Mf 1.05b.01
ATGAGGTGGCGTGAAAAGTTTTTTTGGGATGATGTTTATGATAATGAATGAGGGGCGCTTAACCCTAGAACATCTGTATGCCCTAGCCCCAGCCTTTCTACAATTTTTTTGGGGGGGGGTAGCGAACCGCGAACCGGGATCATATATAAATGTTAAATATCATATCTATTCACATCTTAATATATCTTGTGATCTTTCATGCAAGTTTTTTTTCGTGTCCAGTTTGCAAAGAGGTGGCCTCAAGGTCGGAGGTTGAGAACCTTGCAATCTTCTGAGAGAGAAGCCACTAAAAGCAGAGGCAAAGCACGGAAAAACATAATTTTTCTGTCACGGTCTTCTGTCCATCTAACAGAGTTACAGTAATCAAAGTCACTACACGAGTTCTAAGAGCAGATCCTTTACGTCTTTTAGAAGTTGGATGCAGTTGGTATCAATTCAATGCCCGAACTGACAAGCTGCAACAAACATCCCCGTCCAGTTCAGCCCTGAAAACGTCACATCTCATGCTATGCTTCTCGGCGCGTGGGTGTCTGTGCGTGGCGCTTGACAAAGAATCACGTGCATTGTGCGAGGGAGAGCGAACGAATGCAATTGTCTCACCGTCCTTGTCCTCGTCCGCATCCTCATCATCGCAATTGTTGTCGTCATCGTCATCGCCATCATCATCATCAGGATCATCATAATCATAATCATAATCATAATCATCATCATCATCATCATCATCATCATCATCATCATCATCATCATCATCATCATCATCATCCTCATCGTCATCGTCATCACCATCATCATCATCATCATCATCCTCATCATCATCCTCATCATCATCATCATCATCATCATCATCATCATCATCCTCATCATCATCATCATCATCCTCATCATCACCATCACCAGGGAGAGCATTTTTCGCCACACAGGTTTCAAGTAGCACCTCACAGACAAGCGACTACCGCAGGATGTTTCTTTGTCTTTTCCCTACCTGACTAAGCACGGTTACTAGATTTTAGAAAGGGATACTCCTTCTCCTTCCTTCTTCTTCTCCTCCTGTTGTTCTCTGGGGACCTGGCAGTACTACTAAGAGTACAACTACTTCTACTACTATGTTCTGTCTGAATCTTTGGCGTTGTATGCCCGTCCAGGTTGCCCCAGAAGGCAGGCTAGATGTGCAAGGCCAAGCCCCTTCGCCAAAAGTTGCACGCCGGCAGATGCGTTTTTTTTTCAAAGGAACTTTTCTGTACAGGTAAACCACCTACAGGTGAACCACGGTAACCTTTAAACCGAAATTTCCAGTTTAGGGAAATAGGTTCATATCGCTGCAGGCAAAAACAAATTATGGATTTCAATGCGGCCTGCCAGTTTTCGAAATCATCATGCCTGTGGTTTTTCTTCTGCCAGAATTTTGAAATTCTGTGTAACCATTTTTCTCCCCCTACGCTTTAAGGACTGCGCGCCAATTTAGACCCAAGCACAAAAACATGCTTGTGCACAATGGGCACAAAAACACCAAAGGTATTAAGCCAAGGGGCTTCGGAATCTTCTCACTTGGAAGTGTCTCCTTGGCCCTCACCTCCGCCTAACCAAGTCTGACTGAATTTTTTTTAATTTTTTGACAATGTGGACCTTGGCCGTGGGTCTTTTTCATCCCCCACTATCATTCAACGATGTCACAAGTATCTGAATTCTTTGTACCTCTTTGCACATCAAATCATTACATGCGAAGAACAAGTTTATGCCACCAGCAAATGCTCTCGCACACTACAAACAAGCATATACTTGATTCTAAATTGTTCTGAATGGTTCTGAGACGTTATGACAGTTGATCCAGACCCAGACTCACAATGAAAACCTTCCTGCCACATATGTGTATTGAATATCGACGTGTTCAAATCTACATAAATTCGTATATTATCAAATTCATGAAGACATGCCAACCTTGAGTCACACAAGCACAAAGTACTGAATACATCTGAATACTACGCAATCATGTATGTCGTTGCAGTGGACTTCACATTGCAAAACCACATTGCATTGAAAGTCCCCAAAGCCAAGGTTTAGGTACGCGAAGAACAACTTGCAGTAGTAGTAGTAGTAGTAGTAGTAGTAGTCGTGGTGGTGGTGGTGGTGGTGGTAGTGGTAGTGGTAGTGGTAGTGGTAGTGGCAGTAGTAGTAGTAGTAGTAGTTGCAGTAGTAGTGGTAGTGGTAGTGGTAGTGGTAGTGGTAGTGGTAGTGGTAGTGGTAGTGGTAGTGGTAGTGGTAGTGGTAGTGGTAGTGGTAGTGGTAGTGGTAGTGGTAGTGGTAGTGGTAGTGGTAGTGGTAGTGGTAGTGGTAGTGGTAGTGGTAGTGGTAGTGGTAGTGGTAGTGGTAGTGGTAGTGGTAGTGGTAGTGGTAGTGGTAGTGGTAGTGGTAGTGGTAGTGGTAGTGGTAGTGGTAGTGGTAGTGGTAGTGGTAGTGGTAGTGGTAGTGGTAGTGGTAGTGGTAGTGGTAGTGGTNCCGTCGTCGTCGTAGTCGCAGTCGTAGCCGTAGCCGTAGCCATAGCTGTAGCCGTAGCCGTAGCAGTAGTAGCAGAAGCAGTAGCAGTAGCAGTAGCAGTAGTAGCAGTAGCAGTAGCAGTAGCAGTAGCAGTAGCAGTAGCAGTAGCAGTAGTCGTAGTGGTAGTGGTAGTGGTAGTCGTAGTCGTAGTCGTAGTGGTAGTAGTAGTAGTAGTAGTAGTAGTAGTAGTAGTAGTAGTAGTTGAAGTAGTAGTAGTAGTAGTAGTAGTCGGAGTGGTACGGTAGTGGTAGTGGTAGCGGTAGCGGTAGTGGTAGTGGCAGTGGTAGTAGTGGTACTAGTGGTACTAGTGGTAGTAGTGGTCGTGGTGGTGGTGGTGGTGGTGGTGGTGGTGGTGGTGGTAGTAGCAGCACTAGAAGCACTAGTAGCGTTCAGGATCATACCCGCACCACATGGTGATACATGGTGGTTCATTTTAGTGGGTAACCATCAATCCAATAGAAAAAAAGCTAGGCTTCCATCAGTCGATGGAGTTTTTACCAACCATGTCAAAACTGACTTGAACTAACATGATTGCCTAATATACCTGGACTACGTCTACTTCACGGCAAACATATCCCAGGATTTGTTTGACGGTTGATTGTCAGTTGGCTATAAATTCAAATTACATGCATTATGTAAATGTCATGGCCTTTTGTAGAATTGAACATCACAATGTTGATGTATAAGTACGAATGAAGTTAAACTGCTTGTTCAGATTCCGTAATGAATCTGACAGGCTGACAGTTGATTGATGACAGTTGCAGAAAAAATGTTCAAAATGACATCACAATATGGAAATGAATGATGTAGGTGAGACGCATGTATGTATTTGACAGGATAATCATGTGGTGATTGAAATGGGCAGAGAGGAGATGAATGCAATGAAATGACATTAACAAATACTGAACGGTTGGGATAGGCGAGTATCACGTCATGCTATTTTTGTTTCTTGGTGAATAGGTTGAAACGAGACTGCATGACCATAGGTGTGCTTCTTTAGCAGAACTTCCATTGAGCTCTGTGCATTTATCCCCTTTCTTGAAGTTTACCGTATCAATCTGGTACCAGTACCTTTGGGGAGGAACCATTCGTCAAGCAAACAATCTACCTCAAAACCTCCAAGTTTTTGGTCCCACGTGCATCACAGTGTAGATCAAACCTTGATGAAAGCTGATGGGTTCACAGTACAGTATTTGACTTCATCCCAAAATTCAGCCTCTAATTGCAAGAAATGCTAGAACAAATTGTGAGCTGGATCACCAGTGCTGTAGACAAATTCTGAAATGGTAACTGGGCGGTCAAGCACAGTTGAATAACTCTACAGGTGATTTCCAATTGAATTTGCACCTCTCCAACCATAGCAGAGCTGATATCGCTTCCATGGACCTTGAACGCTCGCTGAAGAAGACTGTGTTTTCATTTGGTTTTCGCATTTGCATACTGAAGCTTGGGTCCTAGACATCCGCTCCTCTGCTTGCCAAGGGGATTGACAGATTTCCAGTGCCACACCTTCAGATTTACTCAAGATTGATTTCTCAAGAGCGTCAACAAGAGTCTGGAGTAGAGCAAATTGAGTAAATCTACAAGGGCAAGACGAATTGCTATGACTTCTGACATGAGACTTTGCGTGAAAGTCATTCTGTCCGTTGGAGTCAACAAATCAGAAAATATGCCAAGAAGATAGAGGGAAGCCAATTAGGCTGACACCCAGCGTCGCATACGCTCTTGCCGGAGATAGTAGTTGGATCCTTGCATGACAAACATGATGGAAGCATCTTCAAGCTTAAACTTGCCAAGCACTAACAGACTCATAAAAAATCTCGCTCCAGCCATTTCAAGATCTTGTCCACAGTCTCTGCATGGCCAATTCGAATATCCTCGGAATATACATGGGGATTGGTTGAGATACAATTGCAAGAAGGACACTCGCCACAGCTTGCCCTGTCGATCCAGAAGACATTCCGGCAGATCTGCTGAGTAAGTCGCTTTTTGCACAGGATTGACATCATCTGCTTCGCCATATATCTTCTGCCACCTCTCGAAGCCTGCGGCTCATCATATCCATCGTTAGGTGCTGACAATACTAATATATATACATTATAGATCCTAATACTAAAGACATGGCTCTGTTTGTGCGATACCTCACAGAAAACAGCCCCCGCTACTGTACCGGGTGGCTGTCCATCCCTAATAGTGCATCACTAATAGTGGAAAGCAACCCGCAATATTGTCATAACCTGTCAGAACCACCAATAGCTCTGCTCAAAACCATCCTTAAACTTTCCACGCATTTCCACGCCAACTGCCGAGCATCCCACTTCGCCATTTTGTCCCCAAAATTGCAAACACCATGCATCGCTGGCCTGCGTTGTTGAAGTATTCCGTGACAACCTCAGATCTGGCATATAAGCTACTGCCATACCAACAAGAAAACCTCTGTGAGAATTCAGCAAGGAAGTATGCCACAGCAATGCCGTCTCTCCCACAAAAGGCACATGCGGTGGATGAACACCATTGTTCTTCGGGGTGCTTCCCGTATGTCTGTACTTGTAGGCATTGCAGGTTGCAGAACAAAACGCAGAACAAAATGGGCTAATTTTTCTGTACAGGTACCGTGGGACCTGAACTCTGCGCTTATCTTTTTGCTTTGTAGTGTAACAATATGTCTGCGTGACACGTTGTGTGTTTCACTGTTGATGCAAACAATCCTGCCCTTAGGTATATATATATATATACAGTATATGTTACCGACGTAGAGAGTGTGTAATAATCTCATCAAAATATACAATGTGAATATACTGTATACATATCAATATCAATATCAATATGATATATATATATATAATCATAGCATCTATGTACATATGTATGCATTAGTAAGTAGTACCCTATGATATGTTATGCATCAATATGTTATGTACCTTATGTACAAAATATGTATAAACGCACGTCTGTGGTCTGCATTGGTTTGGCTTCATCAATTGCAAAAATCTGTACAAGTACCAGGGCCTGCGAGGAAGAATGTGAAGGGCACTTTAGCTCTTCGTCTCACACTGATTGCGAGCACTGTGCCAGGCACACATGTCTGGAGTCAAAAAGAAGATTCTGGAAGTTTGTTTCTTTTTGATTTTTGCAAAGCATTGCACTTTTCCATACTTTTCCTACAATCATATTCCATTGAATGCCTGTCATTGGAAAGGTTTATACTGAAACCTTTATTGACGTTTGGATGAGTTTCCGTGTGACTTGCTTTGTGGCTTCTTCTTGAAGCGAACCCAACTCAGATATGGACTTTCTTGTCGTCAACTTGCTCTTGAGATTCTCCACCCAGCCTTAGAATGCACGCCAAAACTTCCAACTAGATACTGGTACCACGATTTTCTCTGTATACTCCAGGCTTGCTTAACTTGTTTGCTTGTTCTATGCTTTCAAGCGATCACGAAAAACGAGTGCGGCTGTGAGTGCAGCCTCAGACATTTCCCTGCACATGCTGCCAGGCTCTGCAACAGAGGGTCCGACGCCAGAGAACCCACTCCAGCCAATGCAACGAGCAAACCAACAGCGAAAAAAGGCAACTGGCCAGCACAAGGTAATCAATGAGCGAAATATGCGCAATGACAAAATCGCAGGCATAGACTGTGCACCTCAAAATTTAGATAAAGTATGATAAAGTATCAGTGCACTTCGTAGCTTCAACACCTCGCTGACTTTTCTTTAAAGGAACATCAAGCCCTGCTGGACCTTGCCTGGGAATCACTTTCCTCCACCGCTGCCTGCAAACCGCACTGTAGCAAACCCAAAGGCAAAGCATTCCAAATATACGTTGCATCGGAGACTGCACACCAAATGCTGCCGTCACGTGTCACTGTTCAATCCTGCTTGTTCAATACATAATAAAGATCTAATAAAAAGCTTTGCTGCTGCAAGAGATCTTTTCCGCAGGGCATGCCATTGGGTTGCTAAATCTGAGGCTGTGGGCTTTGCACATCCTTCTGTCAACACATCTGCCTTCGTTCACACATTACTTTCCTTTTCTTTTAAACTTTGGGACCATGTTGGAGGCATAGACTTGCACACCGCTCATGTCCAAGTTTCCTGCTTTGGTTGCATTCAACACGGTTCCAAGTCTTCATTTCGGTGCAAGCTTTCTTCGCTTCCGCTTGGATGGGAAAAGACATCCCAGGACGCCTGCAAATGCCTCGCTATCCAGGAAACATGAGACAGGGTTGATGTAGAGCATTGAAAAGGTTCACTTCTGCAAAGAAAACCAGTGATGAAGATTACTTTGTGCGGAGTTTGCGTCTTGTATCAACAGCAGCTTGCGCCAAGTCCCGAACTCCAGACACTAAAGCAAGGCTCATGAGCAGCACCTGAGAATGAGATGTAAATACAGCTTGTATGTGGGGCCTCCTACTAGAGGAGCACAAAACAAAATTACAGTTACAGTAATGACAACACACTACAACAGCCTCTGTTACCCCACAGCGCAAGTATCTTCAAACCAAGATGATGATATCGTGGAAGTAATCATATATAATTATAATGATAATCATATCATATTCATGTACCATGTTATCTATACAAGTGCAACTACAAGATTACAAAGATGTCTTGACTGGAGGTCCATACCCACTCAAGATGCTGTTCTTGCCATTGGTCAGCCTGCCATCACAGCTGCCAATGGTGCCGAAAACTTTTCCTATGCCTGTGCATGATTGCTTATGGACATGTAGAAAGTGTAGCAACACTATGCAACAATGCACGTCATTACGTCATTGCCCTGGTTCTGGTATTATTGGTATTGTGTTGTATACTTCGCGCTGCTTCTTTACGTCCTTGTCAATGTCACTGGCTTGGACTCTATGAGGCTGGCCCTCCAGAACTCAGACTTGAAATCTGGTGTTGGAAAGAAAGAAATGGGGCTACTCTAAGCTCGGACAGAAAAAGAATGATTACGATTTCAGTGCAAAATTATTGAAAACATTGCGAGATGTACAATAAAAAGCCGTATAAAGATGAGGCCAAAAATTTTGCATGAAGTATGTGAGGGTCTCCGCCTGTGACGACTCAGAACTCCGAGAGTGGATGACCCCTTGCAGGGACCTGGCACTTTAGTGTTTTGATTGGTTCCCTGGAAGTTTATCCAAAAGTGATCCAGAATGTGGTTTTACATGTTTTCACATGTTCTCCATTTTTCTTCTGTAGCAAACATCATCAACTAGGTTCCCAAGCATATCCGAAATTACTGAACGCAACCGAAACTTGGGAAATCCTTACTTTGAATACCGCATGTTCTTATCTCTTGTGTTGCAAATAAGGTGCCATCTGGTGTCCAGCTCGGGAGGAATGTTGACGCCAGCCTGTCAAAATGGGGAATAATGGCAATGCATGGCAATCCTACTAAAGGATAGGAAAGGATATGCAAATATCTGCAAGGATATTCCACTGCCTGCTGCGGAGGCAATTCTGGCAGTTCTGGTCTAGTCGTGTCTATAATCCGTGCCCTCAGGTTCCCACTGCCGCAAGACCAGCAATGTTGTTGTAGCTTGCCTCCAAGTCGTCGAAGGCAATTCGAGAGTAGACTCCAAAAAGTAATTTCAATTAATTTCATATTATGGTGACGCTGTATTCCAAGTGCATATGAGTGGACTTTATCCCATCCTCAAAGGTTCATGCCTCTTTGTGGTCAGCAGAATTTTATAGAATTCCAAAGTTTAAAGACTCAAAGTGTGATCTGTTTTGAATTTGGTGTTCAAGTAGGGGCCTTCGAACTCCGAAGGTCGAAAGATCGAAGAATCAGCGGGTGCTGCTGAGCCTTGGACCGCCGAAAAGGACCCACAGACCCACTGTGCTCAAATGCTACACGGCTGGGGTCACCTGTTTGTCGATTCCACAAAGCATCTCAAAGCCATGTTAAGATACATTAAGATACAAATTTCAAAATATCTAGAAAGGCTTCAATTTCTCGTGAATGCTGATTGTGGCAGATGTAATTGGATGGATTGGTTGCAAGATCTGCATTTACTTATCAGTATCTATAAAGAGACTGCGTATGTGCACTGTGAGTACACTGTGTAAGATCCCTGTCAGTGTAAGGGCTCTGCCCGGGGAATGGAAATTCGGATGCACTTCACCTCCAAAGACCAAGTACAAAAAAGCATCGATGAATCCAGCACTCAAACAAGTCACACAAGTGAAATCAAAATGTAGATGCTTCAAACGGTGCAGGACAATGGCGCTTGGCTTAGCAAGACTTACAACCAAAGTGTATGCAAAAAAGATGTAGAACAAAGTCTATCACATTTACACTCCTGATCACTCTTGGCATATCTGATCTGGCTCTGTTTACTATGCATCTTGCAGGACAAATACCACTGTCATGAAGAAGCAAGAACATGCTGTTGGTAGTATCCATGGTCTATTGGTCCATTGGTTCATGATGCTCCATGCCTATGTCTCAATCTCACCATCTCCACTCAAGATATTTGCAAAATGAAATGAAATTTAAAACTGCTCTGGCTTTTCTGAGGCGATGTCCGCAGCGACATATTGGCTGTTGTTGCTCTTCCAAAAGACCTATTTGACAGGTGTTCTGTGGAGCACCAAATCTATTCCTTCCAGAATCATTGCTCAGTCTTGGGAAAGATGTACGTATGTATGTACGTATGTATGTACGTATGTATGTACGTATGTATGTACGTATGTATGTATGTATGTATGTATGTATGTATGTATGCATGTATGTATGTATGTATGTAGGTACGTAGGTACGTAGGTACGTATGTACGTATATGTACGCGTGTACGTATACGTACGTTTGTCTCTACCTATCTATAACCCTACCGACCTAGCTATCTGTCTATCTGTCTATCTGTCTGTCTGTCCGTCCATCTGTCTATCTATCCATCTATCCATCTATGTATCTAATTATCTATGTCAGTATGCATCTAAGTGTACACGTGTCTATGTATTTATGTATCGTAGGTATTGCAGTTAAGAAATGTTAAGAATGTATGCGCGAATTGTGGGCATGATTTCTAGGTATCAATGTATGAATCTATTGTAAGTATGAATGTTTTAAATCTAGAGTGCGAGTAAGGAATCGTCAAACGTTGTCAAACGCCTGTCACAGAGCCAAGCCATTCTGTATGTAAGTAGGACCATGACAACTATAACCAAGTAGGTCAATGCATCTGATATCATGTATATATATATATACACATCTGTGTTTATATATACATATGTATGATGTGTGTTGTTTTTATTCATGCATATATCATAATATTCATTATGGATATTTGTGGATAGTATATGATATACTCCCAGGATGGCCATCTCGGCCATTGCGAGGTCAAAACTCACCGCATTGCATCTTGGCTGCAGTTGAAGTCGTAAGTATTCGTAAGTCATGTCACCTAGATTTGTTTCTGTAGATTTGAGCACTGGACTTCTCTTCCAGCAATACTGCGCACTTTGAAATAGGTCCGGCATCCAGTTTCCTTGATCCAGTCGCAGCCAATAGCGCTCACAGTTTAAGTCGCTGAAGCGTTCATGAAATGAGTGCAGAAGGACCAAGACCCTGGCGCCACCCATCAACTCCATTTGACCCTGACCAAAAAGCCTAGTGCAATTCTATCGCGCAGCTACATCAACACATCAAGCAAGATGCAAAGACAATCATGTGGATGGTTGAACTTCAAGACCTTCCAAGGTGGGAACAATTCAGCATCGTCCAAAGCATGAGCAAATTCATCATCAGGAGACTCTTCCTCGGATGGATGTATAGATTGTTCTAGGGTTCCATGCTTAATCCTCGGTGCTGTGTGCTTGCATCTAGCCGAATCTAACCGGAGGCTAGAGACACAACCAACGAAGGTGATGATAGGATATGATGCGGTATCAAGCTTAGCAGGCCAGCTAGCAAATCAGGCCATGATACTGCATCCTATCTCAAAACATGAAAGAATCAAGAATCCATGGTGGTGGGCATGTGCGGAACCTGCACAAACTGATGGCAAGCAAGTCACCCACTGCATCCAGGGTGTATGAAGGGACTAACCCTTAACAATGAACAAACTCTACACATGATTGTGATTGCGATTATGCACGGCTGAAATCTAAAAACATCTCATCTACAAGATTCTGCTCTGTAAAATGTAAATATATATATATATTGTATTCATCTATGTATATATACAATCATATAATTATATATACATCATACGTTTATATATATATATATGTTTGTATCCTTACAGTTATATTAGAGCTCACAGGTCAGTGCTGCTGTATGCCGCTGTCCCTACTTTCCTTCAGGTTGGGACGTATTTCTTGCATCCTGTTTCCCTCTCTTGCTGTTGCGGAAATGACGGAAAGGTCGGTCTTGCTACAAACGAGTAATAACACCTTCTGTCAAAGACACTAGAAGTTCCATTAAAGATTCAGCAAGTTTTTTGTATTCCATCAGAGCTTCTAGAATTTTGTGATTTTCACTTTGGCTGCCTTGCCTACGGCATTGTTGCGGCCAGGATGAAATTGTCCCTTAGCATCCTTAGCCTTATCAGGAGGTCTTTCTTTCAAATGCCTCCGAAAACAACCAGAAGCTTCAAATTCATCAAGAATTCAACTGTACTCTAGTTTCTTGCTGATTGCATGCATGGCCTTGATAATGCCATCAAAAGGATGTTACGATCATCGCGCACAAAAAATCATGACTGGCTACTGCGATTGCATCAGCATCATCAACCATCATGTATGATAAGAGCCATGGCCTGCTGCCCGCACAAACACACGCACACACTTAGACTTACACTTAATACATCAAAGTATTAGACAGAAGTCAAGCACACGCACAGACTCCGACTCCCACACTTGTGCGCACATGTACGCACTCCACCATGTAGATGTTGTGAGCAAACCGTCTCAAGAGTCACTACATCACATAGATCTGCAATTGAGCTAGCAGTTCTTCCTACCAAGCGCCATTGATTGTCTTGAGTCTACATATGCTGGCACATACGAGTACCCCTCAGTTTGACAAACACATGCAAAGACCTGAACAAAGATGCTTTGCTGGTGAAGTGGCTCAACGAAATCACTGACTTACTAAACGCATTTCATAACGGTGTGCAAGTGCCCTCTATATGCTCTTCTTGCTATCAGCAAGAAATTCAAAAGTGTACTTTTTATAGAAAAAATGGACATCGAAATCTCTTGAACTCATGTTGAGCATCATTGAACTCGATTTGAACTCGTTGAATCAAGATACAGCAGTATGCTTGTCCTTGCAGTCCTTATCACACGCTGGGGGTTTGACCTCGGCGATATGAAAAAATCCTACAGCAAAGCGAAGCTATGAGTTTGGAAGAGTCCTGGTCAAACCGGAGAGAAAAAAACCTTCTCCCAAGAGACCTCAAATAATTAGTACCAAAAAAAATAATGAAGGATTGTGTTTTATTATGATTTATTGTGTTTGATATGTTGCTATTTGTGATGTAGGATTAAAGGCGATTATAGGTATCTACATAGATGAATGGTGAATCAGGTTTGATTCCAAATCTAAGGCTGCAGCTGTGCCGCCCATTCGCAAGCTTACTATTTCAACCTTGAAGACGTGTACAGTGTACAGGATCTTAAATTAGTGGATGAAACTCTCATCCCAAAAAAATGTGAACTCATAAAAAAGCGTCCGGAAAGCCTTACAGTAGAAGCACTGGGCCTGTTCACCGGCACCCAGGTCGACAGGCATTCAGAAAGGGGCACTTGTTTGAAGATTGGAGATGGAATTGGATTTAATGATTTAAGCATGCAACATCCTGCAAATCATCGAAGACGATCTCAAACCAGAGGCCCTGAAGAGTTGAAGGCAGGACTGGGCTGAGGGGCTGAGCAGATTGAGGCATCACCGTGCCTTACTTGTCATAACCTGCTCCGCTTTGAAAAGGGGCTTGCAAGTACCATCGATCTGGCGCAGTCATTTTGTGCGTGAATAATGCAACATTCAACTAGATACAGTATATACGGTATATATAACTACGCTTCCTTTTCTTGCTTTCCTCGCCCAACGCGTCAGCAAGGCCCAGCCACAGTCTCGATTACACCAACTGGCTCCATGCCCTGACAAGGGTGACAGATCTCAACCTCAAGAATCACCGTAGTTACTCTTTGTGTCCGACAATCCTTCAGCCCGATCGTCTGCGTCTGATTCTCTATGCAATCTTATTGGATGAGATTGGGTGTGTTTTTCTGGGAAGGCCAATAAAGTCCGGAAGGCACCTTGAGGGCACTCGCTGCAAGACTTGGCAGTGTGCCCCCCACATGTAACCTGGCAAATTGTGGCGTAAAGCCATGGTATGCCTAGGGCCACCCATCCAACTCAAAGATCCTCAAAGTGTGTCAGTTCTCGAGTTCTGGTCCTAGATCTATTCTCATGTTCTCATCATATTTCATCATATTCTCATCTACCTCTCAACTACGTGACTATCCTGTCGTATGCCGTACACCAAGCCTGAGTGCTGCTAGTCTTGGAGCCATCGTAAACGGACTGCAAAATATCCTGGCGAATCCTCAAAATTCACAAGCAGCAACTCAAGGACACCAAAATGCAACCCAGCTCCAAGAAACCACTTTTTTACAATTCTAAGTGCCAGGCTCAAGCATATTGGTCCTAATGGACCCAGGAGGGTTGTCGAAGAGTGAATCCACAAGGGGGTTCTTCTTAAAGAACTCCTGTGGCATCGCAAGCCACATCTATAGACAGAATGTCCCAGCATATCAGCGCATATTGGAGCTTTTTTGAAAGTCATGCATGATCCTCCATGCTGGCTTCTCCCAATCCGGCCTCCTGGGCCCGTTGCACCTTACCCTCTAGGGAAGAGACATCTCCCAAATGCTCCAAAACGGCCTTGGGCAGTCTTGATTCAACATGCTTCCATTTCTTTGGCAGCATGCATGTTTCAAAATTATTGGCATTGTTTGGCATACTGGTTAGTCGAACTTCGACCTTCCTCGATGCTTCAAATTGTAGGTCAGAATCATAGTATACAGTCATAGATTTGAAATATTGAAATACTTACTAAATGACAATACATACAGCATAATACAGCTATATATATAATATATTATATGTATATATTATATGCACGTCTGCTCCCCAAAATGCTCACATTATCCACATGCGTCAAAGCAAGGCCTGGCCTGATTCTTCTGCAGCGTGACATCTGGTCGATCTCGTTTTGTCGCATCGGTACCTCCATCGCGCACTGCAGAAATATCCCACAGCTTGCAAAATGCTGCCTCTGAAGGAGCAAATCAATAGATGCTACTCTGACTGTAACTATTAACAATGATATATTCAATCCCAGTTAATCCATCTGCCGTTCCAATTTTTTGATCTCACGTTCTACAGTAATCTGCCGTACATATTGCAAACGCAAAAGAGATCGACAAGTATCATTGAATATCATTGAGTACATGAGTACAGTAGTTTTCAGCAACCCTGTGCCCTGCACAAGTTGTGCGATTTGCGGCCTTACCCTCCAGAAATAAATGTATCAATATGTATCCTATACGTTGGTATGGTTTCCTGGTAGCCGAGCTTCTCAAGTAGATGGACTTGGGCGCAGTCTGATTGCCAACAATATCAATGAAGTCCCAGAAAAGTGCATCCGCTGGGGCATTCGGAAACATGACCAACAGCTCCTTATCTTTTCTGCTACGCAGTGGCAAAAAGCAGGAGCGATACTCAGAAAGAAATCAGGCAACAGGATGCAACAGGTAGATATCAATACATTTTTGATGCCGAAGCCAAAGCTTAGAATCAAGCAGAATTATAGAAACAATATGAAACAATCAGATACACTGGGAAGTTCATCTGCACTCATCAACAAATCTGCACCAAGGTTCTCGCAATCTGGGGAGTAAGCGGGACCGGACCAGCTTTCGTGCAACCCCGAAAAGTTTGCTGAACTCAATGACAATCCAGGGAATGTTGGACGAGTCCAAATGTGTGATAAATCGCTCAACTTGATCTGGATAGTCTTGCAAAAGTACGCTGTTGGGCTCTATGAGCATGAATGTGTTGCTGAGAGGTTCCAAGAATGCTGTCAGTAGAGCGAGATCGATGTTGTCCATCCTAGAAGGCGGTTCAGGGTACAAGTCTGCTGCAGGGTCCAAGAGATGAAGTACATCGCCTTGGACATGTCCAAGTGATTCACGAAGCTTTTCCAAAAACTGCTGCCGTCTTTCCAAGGAAACTTTTCTCTGTCCAACCAGAACAGCCACAATTGCCTTGCCAGCACCAGTCTTGGCCAAATGCAAGATTGCCTGGGCAAGAATCGTAGGATCCATCTCGGGTTGTACGATCATGCCGACTGAAATCAAACGCTTCTCCCACTTGCCGTGTCGCGGGTCATTCGCAGGCCCTAAATGTCTCACCAGAGTCTTGTCAACAAATGAGATGCCTGGGCGTAGCCAACGCCAATCTATCGGAAGCTTGGTGCGTCGTTTCCGGTTCTTGCAGAGCGGCCCCTGTGATGTTGTTTGCTGTTGAGGTGTCGAACTGGGTGACGACTCCAACAAACTCAACAATGCCAAATCCATAAGGAGCATGAAAGTAAGGCTCCAAGGACACAAACAACCAAGTGATCCGACCTGACGCTCACCGCACTTGTGAATCTGCCAAACCACAAGCCAAGCAACGCTTCCTGACAGGAAGCCTAAGAGTGCAGCCTCCAAGGCATGTTGCACTGCAGATGAGGCTGCAGATTCTCCATACTTCCGTGGTTGCAAAAAGCCTGCTGAAGATGGAAGCGTCTTCTCAGATTGCTTTTCTTTTTGGGACTCCACACGGTCCACATGTATTTCCCGGATTGCAACCCACTCTTTCTGAGGCTTGTCCATGGAGATTTCCAAACAACGACTGCCGCGCAGTGTTCCCTGCCACGTTTCCTCGGCTTGCGTTAGCTCCTTCAATCTCTGCGGCTCTTGGCAGTTTGCAAAGGTGGAGGCTTTCAAGGAACCTTCCTTTATGAAGTCATGCTCATGCCTTTTGCGACTCTGCTTGATGACCACCTTGATCTCTCCACTAACGGGCTCATCAAATACCAATCCTGACAGTCTGAGAAAAATGAACCAGCCACTTACAGTAGCAAATTAGCACTTTTTCGTCTATGCAACAATATTAAAGTTTCTATTAACGCTAAATAGATTATAATCATCCTCGAATATCCACGCTTTGACCAGCCATCACATGCAGTTGGATTAAAACAACACAACGTTTCTGCTGTCACATTCGACTCTTCGTAAAGCGGGGAGTGAACTTTGGATCTCCCTAAAGCAAGATGTTTGCGGTGCATGTTAAAAAGTCATGTCGAAGCGTGCGAGTTTTTAAATGTTTTCAAAGCATTTCAGGAAAACTGACAAATGAAATGGAGGCAAGGCTAAGCTGCATGCCAAAATCTGAGATTGTGAGTTTAGCTGACGTTATTCAGTTCTCCGCCTGCCACGTCCTACGAGCAATACTTTTGATCTCAACATGTTATTTTCATTTGATCAGGCCAATGCTGATAGAATAAGTATGACGGCTGCGATATGTATCGATGTGTAACAACTTACCGTGACAGCAAATAGCTATATCGTTTGTTTGCCCCACGAACGGAATATATTCGAACCTCTGTTTGGGGTGCAACCCGCCAAATATCTTTGCACACCCAAACTGATGCAGTGCACCAAAACAAGGCGATTGAGGCCTGTGAGTCTACATTATATTTGTACGTAAGTTTATGGCAGGGGCTGGGTCATGTTCTCTTATTCCTTTCTGCTTCGCAATGGAAAGGCTGGTTTTGGGTGGCAAGGGACACTTTGGTTTTGCCCTGCATCGAAGTTGGGCAGAACTGTCCTTTTGATGCCGGATAATCCCTGCACGCTTAACAGCAATGAAGTGATAATAGGTATATACTAACACATTCAATTACATATGAATCATATTAATCATTACATGCATATTACCACACATCCACATATGATACAATAGCTCACGTTCAAAGCGCCAACACTGAGCCTCATGGTTCCAAGATATTCCAAGGCGCGAATGAATCGAGTACACGACAGGTCCTTGCTGTCACTGCAAGTATCCGACGTCCAAAACCCCGTTGGATCGCCAGGTGGGTAAATCGTATGAGCCTTAAAGGCCTGTCAGAACAAAGGGTGATACGCAGTTCATGCAGTTCCTCCACGCATTTACCTTCACGTCCACATCTCACTGATTGATATCGACTGCGTGTTTTGTTTCTTTGTTATGGTCTTCTCTCCCGAAAGAAGCAAGGCAATTGTGGCAACCCTTTTAACAATCTTGAACTTATTTGAACTTACAACACGTGCAATCTCCAATTCACAAAGATTTTGGTCTTCACTAATGCAAAAAAACCGACCGCTGCCTGGTGGGCTTGCATGTTTGTTGTCACTTTTGCCTCCAAGAAGTGTGGATCCACGACGCCATTCTTGTCTGGCCACAGCTTCTTGAAGTCTGGCGGTGCCTTGGACTACAGCCCTGCTCAAATCAGGATTTCCCATACACACGAGACAACGCATTCCAAACAACACTGTTTACTGCTAGAAAAAGCTGTACCTGGAGGGAATCAATGCTCCAACACAACCCACAAATCATAAACTATTCAAAGCCGGCATCTTGGCCAGTAAAAAGCAAGACGTACTTCAGTATGTACATGTCATAAAGTATACAGTATATCAGTTTGTATAAGTATACTATATAGAGAGTATAGGTGTATATATATACATATATTATACAAATATATTGTGGCAGGCGATACTACAACTGTAACGACACACAATGACATCCAACGACATGCAATGACAACACCCACAACCTGGACACCTCAACCTGGACAGCACAACCACGACAACAAAACCACCACCACCACCACCACCACCACCACCACCACCACCACCACCACCACCACCACCACAACGACATCAAGAACAACAACAAAACGAACAACCGCCACTCAGCGGCAGGAACAGCAGCAAGTGTGACTGCGACACCACTCACGACCCCCATTCGACCTGCACCTCCACCCCCATGTGGATGAGGGTCATGATGATGATGATGATGATGATGATGATGATGATGATGATGATGATGATGATGATGATGATCATGATGATGATGATGGTGACGGTGACGGTGACGGTGACGGTGATGGTGATGGTAATGATGATGGTAATGACTGGAACACAAAGAACAATAACAACAGCAAGGTTAAAAAAGGAAAAAGTTCAGAAGTCCAACAATATCCGACAATAGAATTGCTTCAAACCGAGCTCTCTGAAAGGCAGCCATGCTACTGGTGGAGTCAAAAAGATCGGTTGCCAGGATGAATCCAGGTAATAAGCTTGCAGGTCGTTTCTCATAAAGCCCAGCTTTTTCACAGCTTCTTCACCTATGGCTTCAGCCTTCTTACGCTTGTCAATCCTAGGTTTCTCAAACATGAGTGCTGCCGGATACCGGCCATGAGAGCAAGGATTCTCTGAACTCTGAACAAACAAACTTGTTTTCACAGAATTTCACTGACATGATGGATGTGCCAGTTGGACACATGCTGTGGACACGCTTGACCCACCTTTCAAGAACAGACTGCACAAAGAAGGGAAGTGGAAACCACAACATTTAGACAAGCGTCTCTTTCTCCACATCTTTCGGAATGTCGAGAGCGACAGGCCAAGGAGACAAAGAGTCAATCCAAACCCACACAAGCCAATCACAGGGTGCTTCAGTGCTGAAGGTCAGGAGAAACTCAGCAAGCTTTGGGATGTGGCTGTTGTTGAACAGCTTACCTATAAATCCCAAAGGAGAAAATGATGCCATTACCCAAGGCTTGCCGAGCAGACTCCTACGTATGAAGCTTCGGACAGACAACATGAAATGAGGAACGGGCTGTATGTCATCCTCCAACTGCATATAATAGTCTGATAAATTGGCAGCATACCACATGAGAAAGGTGTAGTCTAGATTCTGCTTGGTTCTCCACCATTGCCGCTTGGGGCTATCACCAAACTTGAGCAACTCACCTTCGCTCAAATCCAAATTTGAGATGCCTGCTTTTGGTACCAATTCCCACCGTCCTCCTCGAAACTCTTCCCAGCCTTTGATGATGGGATCAAGGACCTCCATGTCCTCTGGCGCTCTGACAACAGATTCAGAAGCTCCTGACTGTATCAGATTCCAATCCTCAGCCTTCCCCACAGTCCACCTCCGATGAGCTACAGAGGTCTGAGTCAGCGAGCGCCAGAACAGTATCCATTTTCCATTCTCTGACCAATAGGTGAAATGGCCTCCCACAAGTTCCACCTTGCGAAGATACTTCCCATTGATGCTTTCTTCTGTAAAGCCGCTCAAGTCCAGCGCATTTAGGTCCGCTTGCTTCAGAGCATATAAATTTCTAGGAGCATGAATAACTTGGAGGCGTCCTTTGCTCACCTCGGTGCGAAAACTGGATTGCAGCCAGCGCGCAGTTGCGAGAACCCATTCTTCATCAAAGTCTGCCAGGTGTACAATCACTGCTGTTGCTGCCAACTCCAAATCCAACACGTTAAACATCCGTGACAACGTAATTCCCAAATAAGATGCCTGTGCAGCAGTTGCAGGTCAGGAACAAAACCATACAAAAATGAATGAATCAAAACGCCAATCTTGCTCTTCACTCACTTGTCAGTCCGATGTTTCCATCGTGATGTTGCAATCGGTTGGGACTTAGAAGCATACAGTATGCTCGATGAGAGCATGAGAGGGTTCATCACCCCTCATTAAAAAACGACCAAAACGTGGGGCCACAATCCACCTTTGCAAATGTAATATTATGTAATGTATAATGTATGATTATATCATTATTATATCATATCTATATAAATGTATATATACTGTATATTACAGTAATTCTCAGCAGATTGGACGCATAAACATACAATAACTATGGTAGCAAGGCTTTTCAAGACGTGATCTTGAGGACAATGATGGTAGGATGGTGCATGAGGGGAATAATTTTGCTATCATTGAAATATTAAATACAATTTTGCTCCACTACCCAGGCCCACGGTTGACAAGAATGCTCGGACAATTTTACATGGATTCAATGGTTATGGTTTTCCATCATGTTTTCATGTTTCATCCTTGTCACCCGTCTGCTCCAAGAGTTTCATCCACCCAAAGCCTTGGGGCGCTTGATGGAGGACATGCCAAAAGTCATCCATCTGTGCGTGCTTGAGACTCGCTTGCCCTCCTGGAAAAGACGCAAGGTCATGCGACTTAATGAAAGAAGCCTAAATGACTACCATACAAGAACAAACGACTAAGAACATACGACCATTGTGCATCTGCAAATCCATTTAAAAAATTGTTATATCTATTGAGTGTAAGAAACCAGTGTGACACATGAATCTGGAGTGCTACTTCTAGATTCCGGTTCGAAGTATCTGAAAGCTTTACAGGCGAGGCCACCGATGCATGCGGCTGCTATAATCTGCCAACAAGAGGTGGTGCATGCTCAAATACTTAGGTCGTCTTAGGTCTACATCATGTCACATCCTTAGCTGCTCTTCATGTGTACCAATATTCCAGACAGCATGTGTTTCCGCAAAACAAAGAACATAAAAGAACTCGGGCCACGGCCCCTTTGTCCGCATCAGTTCGTGTCAAACTTGGCGGCTACAAAATGGAGAAACCGAAGATGGAGACATCTTCCTACTATATCTTTCGACTCTTTCATCGAGCTGTATTTTGAGGTCAGAATGAATCATGGCATCGAGATGTAGAAATTGTCTATTGGCGGTGTTCTTCCTGTATTTAAAAGTACACATTGCAGCAGAAGAGCTGAGGAACATTTCCTCCTCTTTCTCACTTCCTTTCTTAACTTCTTCTCTCGCCTCTCTTCCTCTTTCTCACTTCCCTTTTTTAATTTCTTCTCTCTCATGTTTTCTGTCAGATCTTCTTTACGAAAACAGGCGGCACGGGTATGGTCCAAAAGAGCCTCCTAGTCTCTCGCAACTACTCTAGACTCTATGTGACTCTAGAGTCTTTGACATCATGCATGTTACATGCATGTTTTCAAACTTTTTCCAGAAACCTGCAAAAATCGTAGAAGGGTACGACATGTTTGCATGTTCAGTTCAGACCTCGTACCTGACAACGGCTGCATCGCTTGCCACTTACTCTAGTTTCACAAGTGAAGACTTGAGCACCAGTAGGACCAAGGGCCCTCCTGCTTGCCATTTACAATGTGAGACTATACTACAAGCAAGTGCGGCCCCTATTTCTGATGTCCTCTGTCCTGACGTTCTTTCATTGATATGTCTGAAGTCGAGGCTTCGTGTTGGAAATTCCTCTTGAGCTTGCCCTGTGACAACAGCATTCAGCATCATGCCCATGCAAGCCATTTCATACCACATGTTCAGGTTTTGGTTTCAGGTTTGCAGGTTTGCTCTTTTCCTTTTGGTTATTTTGGTGAGGTCTTGTGCATCTAATCTCATTAGCCTGACTCCGCAAGCTGTAGACAGGATTGAACCGACTGCCGGTGGGCCAGAAGCCTGACCATGACCACAGTATAAGTTGTTTTGCGCTTCCATCAGCAATCGTCATGTTTTTCTCTTCGGTTGAACTAGCTTGTTTTTGTCCCTAGGGTAAAACGACAACGAGACGTGCTGTTGTCCCGTCTGTCTGGTCCTTGTGTGGCTGGTTGGCTTTTGCTGTCCGTCGGTCTTCTGGCTGGTGTCCGCTGTGTTTTTGCTTCTGTTTATTTCTGGGTGCTTTTGTTGGTGTGTTGTGTGCTGGGGGTTGTGTCTGCTTTGGCTTGTTTCTGCTGTGCAGTTTGTTTTGGGTCTCTTTAAAGTCTCCTTTCAATGTAGTTGCCTGGACTTGGTGGGTTGGACACACATTTCGAGACCCTTCTAACATGTTTGTGTCGTGTTGCTTCATGCACACCCTGCCCTTTCTCAAAGTAGAACTTGTGTCATTTCTACTCCACAACCTTGACTGCTGGCCCAACGAACGGTCAAGGTTTGTGTTGAAATCTGGTCTGATCAACCAGATGTACGTGCTTATTTTTTGAGAAGAACATGACCATGGTGACCTTTGTTCACACAATGTTGCCGGCTCCTCTTTCCTTCTTGAAAAAGCTGCCGGTGCCTCCTTAAGTAGATTGATGGAAGCATATCTTGCACGTAGACAGCTGGTAAAGTATGTCAGTGTGTGTGTGCCCCTGCGTGTGCTCCGCATGTGCCTGAGCATGCACTTCTCCGGCTATACACTTGCTATCTTGAGCGCCCACATAGTACAATGACGCACCAGCTTGAGGCACGCATCCCTGTATACATCTCCCAGAATACTATAGTCATTTTGGTTTCAACACTCTATAGTCTTTTTAGTTTCAACACTTCCATATAAGGTTTGAGCTGATTTCCTTCCTCCTGTTCAATTAAATCTGCATGCAGTGCTGATATGTCATCTAGATGCTGTAACACTACGTCATATTGCGTCTATATACATACGATCACATACGAATGTAGACACGCGTACAGTGGCGTGCACTGCGTATGTCTATAGCTACAAAATAGGTTTACAGACTTTTACAGATCTTGGCACAAAAACTCAGGATGTGCGGTCGCAATGCGCAACAGCATTTCTCCTCACCAGCAGGCAGAATTCTGATGGAGTCGGGATCCAATCTGTTGAGCGGGTTGCTCAAGTCTCTCCAGGATGTGGCAGCCTGATGCGCTGGATACAATCAGCGTTTTGAGACCCTTGCAGTGGCATGTGCGACTTACATTGTTCCTTTAAAGGTTGCAAAAAGTAACAAAAATCGGCCTGCCGACCGAAGCATACCGGTTTGTTCAAAAATATGCAAGGGTGAGCAAAATGCGGATTGTGGGGAGGCGGTGTTGCTCCGTTATCTGGGGAACTCTGATAGCACGTATTTGAAAATCAATATATAATAGATTTATGTAGGCAATCTTGCTAAGCATGGCCTCTGGCTCTGTCAAACCATCTGACCAGCATCCAAGATGGTCACCAGCTGCCAGAGCTGGCTGGAGCACAATGTCACCCCTCAGAGTTTTCAGCTGGATGGATCTGAATGGGTTACAAGATCTTACGACTTCACTTTATCACAAGATATTGACACATTCACGAGATGAGGCAATAGTTATTAGTAAGGTATTTTCAAATATCGCACACAAGTATTGACAAGATCTTGCAAAATATTGCGAGGTACTACAAGATACGACAAGACACTGATTGAGGTGCTACAAGCCACTACAACATACCACAAGTACCAGATACTACGAGATGTTATGAGTTTTTGCAAGATTTGAAAAGTAGATATTGCAGGATATTGCAAGATGTCGTATCTGAGAAAAACAAGATGCTTTTGAAATAATGCAATATTTTGCAAGATATGAGGAAACATCACAAGATGTCACTGATATCACCACACACTACAACATATTACAAGCTACTACAAAATGCTGCAGGGTATGTATACGGCTTTTGCAAGATTTGATAAGATGTTGCCAGATGTTATCTTCAAAATATGTATAAAACCAACTTTGCAAGATATGATAGGTAAGACATGGCAAGATTGCAAAGGATTTCAACAGGATATTGCGAGATTTCTCAGCATTTGACCCTTTAAAGCAGGATCCTGCAAGATACTGCAAGATTATCCTAGATACCACAAGATTGTACAAGATATTGCAAGATATCATTTGTCTGATATTCGAAAGAGTTTGACAAGATACAGTATATAATTCAGGAATACTCAGGATGCATAGAAAGGGACCACAAGAGATTCCAAGACATTACAAGAAGATATTACAAGATCTTGCAAGACATTGTAGTATTACAATATACAGTGTTACAAACATGTTGCATCATGTTGCAAGATATCACAAGATATCACAAGATGCCACTGCAAGGCTGAAGTAATTAAAACTAAGTTGCATGACGTTTCCAACACACATGTTTGACAACTAGGCGAAAAGTGGTTGGTGTGGCATTGACGAAGGCTTGCTTAGTTCACCTGACTGTGAAGGTGCAAACAAATATCCTATGACATCCCGTGACTCCGTTCGCCGCAACAAACCATAACAAACCTATGCCTTGAAGCCAGGAACTGGACATACGCTGTGGTTGATGAGCTTTGAAGGAGAGGCAAAGTTGCTAGAAAGACCTGCTGCAAAGCTCAACGCAAGATGAGCAAACGTACATGATGATTTCAATCAACATACCACAACTGCGCTGTGCTTGAATGGGTTTGCATGGGTTTGGAGGAATAGAAAAGCTTGCAAATCTCCAATAAAGATCACGAAACCAGCAAGCCTGCACAGCAAGCTTGGGAAATGAGGTTGACATTGGAAATAGAGTGCGAGAGTGCGATAGATGTCCATAGCAAAGTAACAGGTATGGAAAGTGAAGTCTTTTTAGCATAAATGGCTTCGCCCAGCCTCGTTCCCCAGAATCAAGCAAACAGCCACGATGGAGCATGGCACATGCAGATTTGACCTCCTTCCTGCAAATTAAGAGAAAATAATCCCCAACTAGTGGCTAGATGGAAACATTGGAAGCTATTGAAGCTCAGGGATGGGTTTTCGGGTTTTTGTTTGCAAACCTTCTGCTGCCAGAATGTCTTACAGTCTCCATCTGATATATCATATATCGTCTACACACTGCTGCCCGTTAATAAACACAGCATACCAGTACCACAGCCAATTCACATTCAATATTCAGGATTCTTGCCCAAGTCTCCTGATCTGGCTTCCATCTTGCATCCCAAGATCTTGATAGCCCTGGAAACGAGGCAACAGTTAGAACATGTTCAGTATGCTGCAGAGGCGAGGAAATGTTCTTTTGATGTCCCTCTGTATGCAGACTGAAGCTGTGACATCGCACTACTGCAAGGGTAGGTATTAATTTAGTTACAGTAGTCTTCTTGGCTGGAACTGTGCACCTGAAATACAACCAGATAGATGCTGCAGCCGCACCATGCAGTCAGAGCACATGGACCAGTCAGGACGGATGAAATTGGATGAAACAAATTGCAAGAGACCTTGGAGGTTTTTTGTATCTTTATTCTATGCCTCTGCGGAATATGATGAAAGGAAACCTCACCATCCTTTTACTGTTGTCGGTGCTTGCCTTGTTCACTATCTCCGGTCAGCGGCTCGACCGAATTTGATAGACTTTGGTTGACCATATCTTGACTATGCTTGAAGTCGTCAACCTCCAACCAAACTTTCTACACTCATGAATTGCTGCAGCCGTTGGTCGACTTTATTTTCTCACTGCATTGGAGATGCACTCCGCTAGCGATAAATCACTACTCCTTCAAATTGTCTCCGGGCATAGCCTGTCTTGAAAGCCTTTGTAGAAGTATCATTAAATCAACTACACTTGACAAATGTCGACTGTAAATTTGGAAGTTGCAGCTTGTCATTTGCAGACCCAGGCGCTCTCAAAGGAACAATTTGGCTGAGATGAATCGGTGGAAAACATGTAACATCATGCAATACACACCAATACACACTCAACAGTGTAACAGGACAAGCAGCTGGGGGTTGCAAGGCCTGGGCTTGGGCTGGAATTCCAAGCCAAGAACCTGATTTGCAATGCGATTGTGAGCACTTCGGAGCGGTAGATATTAATAAATAATAAACTGAAATTATCAGTCACTAAAACCATATATCACTGTATGTTCGCGTGACTAACAAGATGATATAAAATATCTTTCCGCGATGTTCCTCGCGGTGATTGGTGAAACTGGCCCTTATCACTGCTGTCATCTGCTGTCCAAGAATGCATAAGAATCTTCACCGGAATCGAACCATGCATCTGTGGACCAGACTCACTCCAGCTACGTTCCACAACAAGGCATCATGTCTTTGTGTCGGGTTGGTGGAGACCTAGAACGCAGGCAGCAGCTGATCGTAAATTGTGACGCGATGAGCTATGGCTGGATCACTACATCATACTTACATGATCCGCACTACTCACTACTTACTGATTGATTGTGCAGAACTTGAATGTCTTTTGATTGAAATGAGTACGCACACGGCGCTAATAGAATGCCGCTAGCACCATGATCATTCTTGTGTAACAAGGGCAGGGTGGAACAGAAGTAGCATGAAGTATCTATGAAGTCCAGTATCGATCTATGTGAAAATGCGCATTTTGTGGTCGAGAAATCGAGAAACAAGTCATGTTGTTTGTGCCACAGAATGTCAACTCGACACGCACAAACGTCTACTCAAAGGAGCAAACTCTGTGAGATCCTGTGCAGGTCACTGTTGAAGCTATGTTCAAGCTAAAATTCAATGCGTTGAAGCTATGTACACAGTACTGCACCATTAGATTAATTGAGTCTTAAACAAAGTACTGTGCCTGAGAGTTTTTTTGTGCCTGAGAGTTTTTTTTGCTCAAACCCAGACTCCTACAGTTATGTCAGTTGTCTCTCCCGTTCGCAAAGTGCTCGCCTTTGGAGCCACAAAACCTTGCTCCCATGCCCTTAGTCTTAGCAAAAGTTCAACTCCAGGCCACAACGTCCCGTTATTTCACTGCCTGCGTGTATCACTCATGTATCCATTAATGGCTGAACACTCAGCCCTGCGCACTCCAACTGCAAGCCCAAGCAACGTAGCACCCAAACACCTCATGCATGCAACTTTCAAGACATCAACTCTCTGTATAAAATCATAGAAATGGGTTTACAAATCTAAATGAGACAGGTAGTTTGTGATATCTTTTTGAAAATAGAAGCACATTGAAACTTGAGAAGTTTGTTGCCAGGTCTCCGTTTACGTCTCCCTCTACAAAAAATCACAAAGTCAACCAATCAATACTGATAGTAGATAGCCTACTGAACATTGAGTAACTGATGCAGCAGCTTTTGGGGGTTGACAAAGAAAAGCCGAAAACACCTGCGTCTTCCAGCACGCATCCGGCCCATTCTCACCTCCACTTCTGAGAAAAGCAAGGCAAAACCAAAGCGCAGAAACTGTATAAGATATTATAAGATAATGATGAAAAGTATAAGTGATTCAAAGTTGTGAAAGCATTACAAAATATAATCCTATCGAAGTGGAATCAATATGCATGATGGGCAAGAGCCATTTTGACCCACTAGGCCATGTAGAATCTTTTTCAGGTGTCCGAGCCTGCCTGTCCCTGCCCTGGGTACTGGTGCTTTAAAAAACAAAATCGGCACTGAAGCCTTGAGCCGGGTAAAAACCTTCGGGCATCGATGAAATCGAGACGGAAAAATGGAGTGACAAAGTATGACAAAGTCAAAGAACAAACATTAATGACATTATAATTCATTTTATATCATTTTATTTGCTGTATGTAGAACAGTGTAAGTATAGTTTAAGATAAAACAATAGTAGAACATTTAACATAGTATAACATAGTATAACCAGCATGACTCACTATGACTGATAAGCTACAAGTACTTACAAGTGATGTAAAGGACTGACAAACGAGCAGTTTGGAGCCAAGCCAACCTCTATTCACGCCAACTCTTTCTGCATTTGGCCTTTTTCCAACAAGGTCAGGGGCAATCACAGTGAAGTTTTCGCCAAGGTCTTGTGAGTCTTGCTTGCTCCACATTCACTCTGAAACTTTAAGAAACTGGTTTGCCAGGAACGGAAGTGCAATGATGATGCCAACAGCTACAAAGTACCTCAAAAGAAGAAGCGGCGTCAGGAAGTTCTTGCAGGTCACTGGTCACTCGTTTCAGCAATGCCCAGATTTTTGCCGAGATTTATCCATCAAGGGAAAGGAATAGATGAATAGGTCGTGGGTGTCTTTTCTGTCAATGGATAAGTACCAAGACGAACTAGCTGATAAGTTTCAAGTAGGTTTGCAGTGCAATACAACTGAGGATCTTGCTTGATACCCATGCTGGGGCGATAGCAAGCATAGGCTGCCTTACTACTCAGGCTCAGAGTGTCATTAGCTCAAACGGTAACGAGTCCCGCTGTTGGCCCGTGCCCTCTGCAAGCTACGTAATGCTACGTATCAATTAGGAACTTTGGAACATGCTCCTCATTAGCCACCTGTTTAAAATACATGTTCAGCAGGTGCCATAGTGAGCCTTGTGTCAATAGGCATGTGTCCAAATTCAGCATCTGCCATTAGCGACAGTTCTGAGAAACTTTGATTGACAAGTCCTTCATTTGGACACATAAATGTGCAACAACTACGAAATTGGCCAAGTCACAACAAGAATAATATACATATATATACCAAATATTGCCAGCGTGTCATCATTTCCACTAGTCTTCCCCATAAAGCAGCTTTACCCCTAGGTATGTCCCTTCGAAATGCTTGCCAGGTCGTGAAGACCTCATTCTGTCTCAAGCAAAAAGGCCTCTCGGCTTGCCGTAGTCGATCCTAAATGATCCTGGTTGTGTTTGGGGTATTTAGGAGACTTTGCCTGTAAGTCTGCACTTGCTTCAGTTTGGCTTGTAGCTTAGCAATGCTTAAGGGTCCTTCCCGTCATCTCTAGCTTTGTCATGTGGCTTGGGTTGGCATGCTTTACAAAATGCAACTGCTCAAAATCTGTCCACTGGGTGTGTCTCTAGAGACATCGAACATTTCTACCGAGGTCATATCTAAAAGAATCCAAAAGAATTGACGTGTTTATATTGGGCAAATATATTCTTAAAAGCTTTGTTTCTATGCGAAGATATGCATAAATCTCACATCTAATTTGATTCCACAATTGACAATTAGTAAATGCATTGAGATATACTATTTAAATCTATCTAAATCTATTTAAGACTGCGTTCGTCTGGTGACTCTGGGTAGGTTGATGCCAGCTTCTCAGCATCTAGATAAAAAATATATCAAATGAATGTCGAGCTCAGGAACAGACTGTCACGACTGTTGCCCAAACAGCCAAAGTGATCATGGAAAGTAGCAACAACGGCGCCAGCCTATTTGGAATTTCAAAAAACAAAAACAAGAAGAACAGATCATACATCACAGTCTTGATGAACATTTCGGTCAACAAAAACTTGTCCACTGTCAATATGAACGGATACATGACATGCATGATTCATTTTCTGCATTTTCTGATGCCCTTGTGATGCTTTTGATGCAGAATCTGCTTGCTGATGCTGGCTCAAAGAATTAAGGTGCGGACGAACCCCATCTCGATAGGCCAGCCAAGGTGGAAGCAGTAGTGAATGGAGACAGCATCATGTGAAGTGCCAGGTACCTGGCTGGGTCTTTTTACAAAGTATGCAAACCCTCTTCGCATCATTCTCGCATCCCTCTACACAAGACGCGCACGATAGTGCCCATCCAAAAAGCCGCCAATTCCAAAGGCGCCATGGGCTACGAGAAACTGCCTCACTGCGGGGCATTGAAGATGAAGGTAAGAATATTCGGAATAAATCACCTTGTGTCCCTGCACAAATCAAGCTTGCGGCTTTGTGAAAAGGACGCTCTTTGACCTCCATAGAATCCGTGATGAAGAATATTTCCTGCCATGGAACGACAAGAGAATCCATCAAGTCATCTGAACAATGCCTTGAAGGAACTCGCATGCAAAGAGTGCCTGCTTCAGATTTCATTCACTGTGCAAGTGATAAGGCTTCCGAACAGTGTGTGAACCGATTGGCAATCTATCTCTCAACTTGAGTTTGAAACTGCCTCAGTCAACAATCTTTGCGACATAAAGCAGGATCTTCATGATGGTATGATTTAGCCACGGGTAAACACACAAATTCCATCCGTGCTGTTACCATCTCGGCCCTGCGCAAATTATAATCCATCAACAAAAAACATGTTAATGTCGGGCCACCATGTTCAGCAGGGGAAGGGCAATACTTAACCCCCTCTCACCAAAGGAATGATTGTCCTTTTACAATTTAGAAACATCACCCAGACCTCAGGTCAACACGATACCTTCAACACTGCTCACTGGCAGCACATACTTTTCCCGACAGTAACTATGGCGCTGCATATTCGCATTATTCGGAAAATGGCTCTATATCTGCACATACACAGTAGTCATATATATGTTGATGTGAACTACATGCATTGCAAACAAATAATCGGAGCCAAATTGCTAATACTGAGCACTTTCTTCATCTGAACCACTGATACGAAAAAGAATACATCCACTCTGATGACTGATGTTCAAATTGGTTTGTTCACACCCTTGCCTCAGTCACCACTTCTTGTGAGGTAAAGCAGGCTACGGTGTTACCTCAGCAAGCCATATCGTAAACACATCTTTGAGCGAACTCTCAACATCTGCTATCCAAAAGTTGACAAGTTCAAGCGACGGCAATCTTGCAGCTCATTGATTTCCTAAGAGTGAGATCCCACCCCTCATGCTCTAAGTGATGTAATCTATTGTAATCTTATAAGATCTTATAATACTATCTTTTACGACTTTGAAAGTCAGTCTTTTCGTGCAGAACAATTGAACCCTGCTGCAGGTGCTCCGCGGATTGTGGCTCCACAACTGCTCTGAACAAATACAGCAAAACATGTTTGTTGTATTTTATCGTGCTTGGGATGATGGCATGGGCAGCAGCAGCATGTCGCTACCTTAGTAAAAGCTGTTTAAGGACCATGCTGCAGTAGTCCGCAAGTGAAGCATTTATCAATCGTGGTACTTTTCGGGTCAATTTCATGTCTAGTGAACTCATGTATCATGGTTGTTGATGGAAAATTCGCTTTCCAACGATTCGAGACAATTTGGCTCATTTTTGCATTGATTCGTTTGTGCTTCTCTGATACCTGTTGGAAAGTGTTGAAAGATGGCAGATAGTCTGCCATACTTTCGTCTCTTCACTCCAAGTCTAAGAGCCATGCCCCTCCAGCACAGCACGATCCTTCTCGGAGGTCCTCGCCATGCACTGACGATTGCTGGATGTCTGTCTTGTACATTAGATAGTCAGCAGCCCCTTAGCGAGACCAACGATAGAATAAGAATAAGCAATAGCAAAGATATAGTACAGATACATACATATATAGAATAAAAACATATAAAAACATAATTATGTAATTGATACAAACTGTGCATCGGAGCCTTGTACAGTGTCAAGTAGCGAGTTTGCTGCACCCAACATTCATTGACCAAAAAAAAATCCGCTCAACTGGCAAATGTGTGGCAATTCAAATATCTTGCTAGCACGTTTGCTGCCCTGCAATAGATCCCCACATATTCATGTCAGCAGCATCAGTAGTGCCAAAAATTACAAACAAGGCCACTACCATTTTTGTGCACAAGAACCCCTTCAGACTTACCTGTTGTATATTTTGATTCATCTAGGTGCAAAAGACAGATACAGCAGGCTTGATAAATCGTAAATGGAAAGGTGGTTGCCTGTATATTGGTATATGTGGCAATTTCTCTTTCACAAGAGGGCACGCTCGCTGAGAATGCAAAAGAAAGCAAGTCAGAACAAGGAATCGAGTAGTAAGTTTCAAGTTTCGCTGTTGGCAGCCTAGTCGCCTCGCGTGTTTTGTTTGGTGGACGCAGCTAGTGCCTAAATATGATATACGTAAGAGATGTGTGCTGTATAATCTGTAGCATGCTTTAGATACTGTGCAATTTAGTAATATTATTCATAATATCATTATAAAAATCATTATTGTTCTTGAAGATTCTTGAAGTATGTGTTTATTCTTGCCTGCGCTGCTACGGTCCCACTCTCTGGCCGCAAATGACTATATAATATACAGTACATTTATGCGACTGCATATGCATCTACTCATAATGTATCAATATATTAGACTTCACAAGTAGATGAATCCAATGGAATCCATGAACTGTATTGAATTGTCAACCTTTGTAATCTTATGCTGAAAAACTGCATGTCGACATTTATGTCTCGGATTGTTATCAGCTATCAGACATAGCGAGACCATCGAATCTGTCTTTTGTACTTCCGACACCAACACTCTACCGTCCATGCCGTCCATCCCTCTCGAGTCCCGAAGCGATCTCTCACCAGCTTCAACAATCTTCAGGCGCTCCTTGTGCCAAGAGCGAACCAGCTCGACAAATACGCAAAACCCCACTGCACCAGATCCAGGATTGCACAAGTGCCGTCAAGTGCGGCAACTTAGACTTTACCTTCACTCTGCAAAAGTCGTGCAGTAACTGTGGGGACTGAAGTACGTCACTCATGGTCAATCAAAATGCGAGCACAGCCTGTGATTCATGGCGGACAGAGTGTCCTGAATTTCTCCAACGCAAGGGGCTCGTGGTACCAAGCGGTACGGCACAAACGTCTCTGTCTCAACCAGCTCCTTTGAAAGCAATGGATCACTCTGCACTCAACCACAGCCAGAGGAAAACTGAGCTTATAGATGCGTATAATGCATATGAGCGTATGCAAATGATTGTACATGTCTGATGTCTGTGTATAGTGAAATATCAACTCTGATCAAATCAAGGTCACCAAAAAACTGAACAATTATACAACAAGTAAACAGCGAGCAGCACTTGAGCACACAAATACGAGTAGAACTCTAACACTGATTTACCCCAATTGTAGTGAACTGGAAAGTACTCTGCAAACTAGTTTGACATGCAAAATAGAAGCACTGCTGGAACCAGCCAGAAGCTAACCGCATTGCATGCAAGTGTCAATGTAAGTAAGCTTGAAACCAGAAGACTGACTGATAAGACTTCTTCAACGGCCCATCCACATCTACAAAATTTGGAGCAAATACATAGATACAACTAGTATCAAAAAGTTACCTTGTATACTGGTATCTTGTGTGTGTGTGCAATATCATACAATGCAACGTAGATCATATATGATATGGGCATGGGGCATACAGTATCGTATGAAGGCTCATTTATAGTCATGATGCATTGAACTGATATGACTCTCGGAAGTTGAAGCTTGACTCCGCTCAATCTCGACTGACATATGCGTGGCTTCATGGCTGCGTTTGAAGTTCATCTGGTCGCTCCTTGTGACACTGCACAGCAACGACTGTAGCATCGCAATTTTTGGTACAAAGAAACCTGGCAAGAAAAAACGCTGACATGAAACTTGCAATTTTCTGCTCGACTCAAAGATATATACTCAAAGTATGTGTTTTGCAAAGACAGGTGCTACGAGCATGCTTGGATGGGCATATTGGGTCATGTTCGCTCCATATCGCTGTTACATGATGTTCAAGGGACATGAATGGCACAGCGGCTATGGTAATTGTTAAAATTGTCCAACTTTTACGCCAAAGGTTGAAAACTGGTGATTATCGGTCCGGGCCTGACTCGCAAGTCTCCGACCTGAAGCAGTCGAAGCGAGAACCAAATTCTATTAATCACATCACGCTGGAAAAGGTACCGTGCACTTGCTGCTCTGGTTTGCTCTGATGTCTCGTAGCAAGAAGCATCATGCAAGCGATGAAATGTGTGAGTGATGAATGGCAAAATGGCCTCGTGCTCGCCAAAGATTGATGCCTGGTTGCTTGACGACATGCACAACTTGAGTTTGCCACTGCCGTTTTAGGCACTGCCAGCTATACCAAGTTTCCATACCAAAGCTATCAGCATAAAGCCATGCAAAGTCCAAGAGCCCGGAAAGATACAGTGCATCCAATTAAATGAGATACAGTATATCAAATTTGGCCTATCAGTATATAATTCTGCATTTTTCTGTGTGAAGCTCAGGTCAAGTTGCAAAAGGCCCAGCATGACAGCTTCAATTGAATGTACCGGAGCTGAAAGTGTGTCAAACACTGTAAATTACAAATCTACCTCACAATCCAGTTCAGCTCCCCCTTTACAGCCAGTAAGGACTCCCAGTGCAAACGTCATGATTTTGTGGTTTGTGAATTTGTCGAATTTATGATACTTTGGTCATACTTTATTGCTGTTGCCATGGAGTCGCCGCCTTGGCTTCAGCCTCTGATCCGCGGAAACCTGGCCGTCCGTAGAAGAAGCCATCCTCGCAGGATTTCCGGGCGCCAATCAAATCGAAGGAACACCGGACAGTGCAGGAATAGAAACGATTGTATATTAGTCATAACAATCATAATGAATACATCTGTAACATGCATATATAATAGTAATGATAATACTAATAATGATGATAATAATGATAATAATAATAATGATAATAATAACAATGATAATAATAATAATAATAACACATAATAATACATCTGTCTATATACATATGCATACACAAACAAATACGAATAAGCATAAACAGTTCATTCATCTCTGGAAAATACTGAAAAATAATCAATACTCATTCCTCCATGAAATTCGACCCGACCTGGCCTGGCATGAAAAGAAAGGGATGTCAGCAGCGTGTACCTCACTGACCCCACACAAACCAAATAAGAACAAATTAAGACTTCATATTCATGATATATCATAATACTTATTGATTATTTGATTCATATTGTATGATCCTGCGTATAGTTAGTGTAGATTTAACAAATTAATATCAAACATGAAATATACATGCGTCTCGATCATTGACAAATTTACAGAATGCTACAGCACTTGCATGCACCTGCAATGCATGTACCAAGAATCTATGCTCTCGGCCTCAAATCTGGATTCTAAGATCCCGAGCTGAAAGAGCCATCTACATGCTATATAAAATAATGTGTAGCAATAGAGTCCAGCAGTGCTTGACATCTTGGCATCCTTGTCACCTTGAGAGTCCGACTTTATCCGGTAGGCAGGTCGCGGCTGATTCGAAGGAGCGGAAATGGACCAGCATGTCCTTTCGGAGTCTTGCAGCTTCTAGCTTGCTCTATCTCAGACCCAACCAGTCTATGCTCAAGAAACCTAGCCCTCTATCACAACTTTTTGCCCCCAAAACGTGCATTTGGACCCGAATCCAAAATTCTTCGCCCGTGCAACTTACGCAGGCTGCCGAGCAATTCAACTTCGTGGCTTGCAAGACCGCATTGCTCGCAATTCATGAGTATGTAGCCTAAGATCCGGAAAACGAATCATGAAGGAAAACCGAAGAGGGATCACTATGTTCATTGTAGTGCAGCTGAATTGAAACTGCATGTTGCAACTGCAGTCAAGTTGCTGTAGGTCCTCAATCAAACATGCTTCTGCTGTGAGGGTCTGTCTCGTTTCAAAGGCTTGCAGCACTGGAAATGTCAAGATCAACAACAGATTTCACTCACCGTTCTTCAAATCCAAGTCAGGTGTTTGCCGAATCGCTGGTTGTGATTTCTACTGGCAGGGCACATGGCTTCCACTTCTAGCGAAGACTCTTGCAGTTCATCAAAGACTGCAAGAGCCATCTGCCATTGACGAGCTCGAGAGCAGGCCAAAACGCAAGCGTTGAATGAAACTTCGCTTCGTTCCAACAACATATTCGTCATCCTTGCATTTGCACACGTTGGCTATGGCGGCTGAGAGGAATGCGAGTTACTAGAACCATCAACAACCATTATATTTCACGCCGCTCCCCGACTCAGACCCAAAATCAAAGGCTTGCATACTCTCTGTAATTACCTTTGCATGATCTTAAATTGAATGCGAGATGTCAGTCCTTTCTCTTTATCAGAAAAAGATTGCAGCTCAGACTTCCAGCGAGGATCGAATTAAAGAGGTGCAGGGCCTCTTGCCATTTTGAGCACTTCTCACAGGAGCTGATGGCAGCATTCATTGTGACAGTGTTGGGCAAAATTGACAGCCAGTGCATGCTTTCAAGCCTTGGATTGCACGAAACAATGTGCCAATGTGCCAATGTGCACTGTTCTTGCCTTTTCTGGCTCATCTAGAGGCACCACCATGACCAACCCTTTTGCATGTATCTTGATCCTCAAATCTGGAGGTAATTATGCTCGCAAATGTTCACAAAAGTTTGAGTCAGTGCTGCCAGGAAGCACTACCAATGCCAGTTGCCAATTCTGTGTGTTCTCCATTGCGCTCACAACAGAGCTCCAACCTTACTGCGGAATGCATTCAGCGTAGGACACCAGACTGCCCTTGGCATGCTTTTTGAGGATCTCACTCTGTACACAACACAAGCAAATATCGATGAGGTCGTGGCCTACAACATCAGACTCCAGGGTCATCTCAGTCATCCTCTCAAGCAATGCCAATGCAAATTGCCATTGGCCGGCTTTTTCACAAGCAGTGATTGCTGCATTGAAACCTCAAGCACAGACATGCAAAAGGGTTTTGTGTGAGAGAAGGATGAAATAGAAAAATCACTCGAAGGCGTGCCACCAATGCAAAAGGTACTTCAGAAATCTGTCTGTAATTAGGCAATATTTAAGTGCATAATACTAAGCTTGCGCTTCTTCAACTGCATATACCCAACTTGCAGACAACACACTGATTTGGTCTGGAAGCAGCTTACCCATCTCAATGCTGGACAAAACCTTAGTCTCACTCCAAAACAAGTCTAAGTCTGTTGGTTGATGCTGGCACGTGTTCCCACCAGCTCTGTCAAGAGGGCCAAGCTCCAGCTGAAGGCTGAATACCCTGAACTTTTCAACTCAGATGACGATTGTTCGCACAAATTACAAGTTCCAAAGTGTCCACCCGTGTGCTACATCAGATGTAGATCTATATATCTATATACATGATATATATGTATATATATAATTATGTATATATATATATATGCGCATCCTGCTGCGACAAGCTTAATTTTTCTGGAAAGGATTTCAAAACTCTCCGAAACTTCTTGGTGACAATGTTTCAGTCCAAGCTTCTGCAAGTGCACGCTGCCATTGACTTCCCCGAGAACAGGCACTAATTGTTGCGCTGTAGGTCACCACATTGGGCAACACAAAGCAGTCCTTAAATTGACGCTGCAAGGTGCAACACTGCCACAGCTCTTTGGTGGCCCATCGCTCGGAGCACTTCGGTAAGGGGCGAAAGGTGACAAAAGGGCGAGCGTATGTGTGCATCCGTGCTTTCCTCATGACTTCTCTACTTGTAGTGAATCAGTTGGCCATACTTACTTTCAGTATCTTTCAGTTACTTTGAACCCCGTGCGTGTCCGCTTGCATTCCCCAAATTTCCCAGAATCCATGAAGGCAAATTTATATAGACCATGGGACCAGTCATGCTCAACCCAAGTAACCTGCATGTCACCAAGCAGAGTTAGAGTCTGTTGCCATTCGCCTGCTTTCTCCATTGCACTGCCAACACAGCTAATGCTGATGACATTCGGCTCGGCCTTGGTTTCCCAAACGGCTTCTACTTGGCAGGACAACAGCCCTCCATGGTACTGGCAAAAGGATGAATAGGAGCACAAAAGCCATTGTTTCTCAAGCATGCTTGATGCTACATCTCATATTCATCCATCCATTGCGAGCACCATGGCTTGCTGAGCAAACATTTCCTTACGTTTGCAGCCAAACTACCTCGGTACCTAAGACTGCTGCTGCACATTGCCATTGGCTGACTTTCTCACACGCACTGAGCGCTGCGCTGCATGAGGTGCCGACCTTACACTGTTCCATACTCCGGAACAGAAGTACATGCGATCACATTGCATGTACCAAGATATACAAAGATATACAAAGATGTACATAGCACATGCACGCAACTTTTGAACTGAAATAGTCTCATACAAAATACCATGAGTCTGAGTATTCAATCTCAACCCCTGGAGTACCAACACAAAACTTTCATGCTCTTCTTTTTCCCACTCTGTTCATGAAGTCAGCTTGCATTCTTGCGGCACGCGCGAAAGATAAACATTGAATTGAAAACAACATAGGAATAGGCATAGAAAAGTCATGACAAGTCAAACATGGTCAATGCTCAACCCCATTGCAATTCTCACACGACCGAGAAAATACAACAGTACAAAACAGTGCAAGCATGACCTTTGTACTGTCGCACGACCCCAATATTATGCTGTGTTGCAGTGGTCTGGCGCATACCTTCGAGCAGTACAAAGGCATCTCTCCATAGCCCGGGTGTAGCACAAACACTAGTAGCGGCGCTCCAAACGAGCAAGTCTCGCACAATTCTAACCTCAAAAATGAGAAAATCCACAGTAAAGTAAAGTAGCTCTCTGGACCCCAGACTTTCGTGAGGAAGGATTTGATTTCCTTCTGGGTTTACCATGGTTCACCCGTAGGTGTTCTTTTCTGGAGAATTTTTTCACATTTTGACTAGCTGTTGTTTAGGAAAGAATGGGAAGAATATGAAATATCTAATATTTGCTTTAATCGCTTGACCCTGCACCTCATTCGTAAACTCACTCGTTCATGCGAAATGAAAATGGTACTGTTTGATTTTTGATGCAGGGCACCATGTGGCATATGCATGGTCAGCATACGATCGAACAATTTAAAAGAATATCATTCTGCCATACCTCTAGAGGTAAATGACATGTTGGTATCTTTTGATACATTTTGTATTTGTTTGTCAATAATATCGAAAAAGTCAAGTCAAAACGGGGCACAGTTGGCTACAACCATCTATTCCACCGGGTATTCCATGTTGAAACTTGTTGCCTTGACTGCCTTCAACATCTTGATATATCTTGATAGGGGTATATTTGCGACATTTGTCTGGCAACAGTGCCGCAAAAAAAAAGTGAATGTCTTGAGGGTGGTTTGAACTTGTCTCTCTCGATGTTTCTGTTTTCCGGTGACAAATATTCCAAGGATTGGTGACCCGTAACTCCCTCCGGCCATGGAGTAAGTTTCTTTGGGATCACTTGCCGTCACCACAGAAATGAATTCCGGATAGGGCAAAATTCAATTTACTTCAGAGATCTGAACGATGGACGGGAAACATGAACGTTTCAAAGACTTTCAAAACCCTATCTTCAGCAGGCTCACAAACATTTTGAAAATAAATACAACTCCAAGACTCTTTGAGGTGCCAACGGAAACTGAACAAAAGAATGTGTGATTTGGAACGCAATACCTCAACGTATTTAAATGTATTTCATATTATTCCACTTGAATTATTCCAAAGAAATTGTGTGATACCCCAGAATAATTTCGGATGGGCCCCCGTCACCCCTGTACGATTTTTGTATGGTTTTGTGGAAGCGTATGCTGGTATATGCTGATAGAGTTTGACCTGCGATTCACCTCATAGAACACAAACCCCGTCTTCGCCAAGAGGCCCGGTCCAGGCTTGCCAAATGGCTAAGTGCCCTCTGCCATTGGCCACGCTGCTCTAAGGAATTGATCGCTGAACGATGGCAAACTCGCTCGGGGATGGTGGAGTCCTGCCAACATGACTTGCCAAGTCTTTTCCACTCACTGCAAGGCAGTTACAATAGAACCCAGTGCGGCCAAGACCAAGTATATACTGTCATGACAAATTATACCCTAACCAGGGTCCTTACTTTATGCCCAGGTGTTTGGCATGAACGAATGTGGAGAGCCTTGCGGAAACGTGAGGTACTCAAAGATTATGGATGCATGAAAAGTTTCCCAATTGATCATGAACGAGATATCACCAATAGGGCAGGGATGAAACGGTCCTTGTTTTTGGCCGAGGCCGTTTGGAAGCTAGGTCTTCATTGGCAGGTGCCCATTTTGCAGCAGGGCTCTGCAAAGTTTCATGATATCATATCTGCAGGGTATATATGCGTGTAAACTCGGCTTTGGTCACTGCATCGCGCATGATGATGCATTGAAGTATTTTAGCATGTGCGTATATCATCGTATATTACATTAATGTACGTACCTACATGCAGCATTTGGCGGTCGTGGCGCTGGGTCAACATCATGCCGACGATTAAGCCTGATACCAAAGGGGTGGCAGCTTTGAAGGACTGGTATGTGATGTCGATTTTTGAAACAATTACAAAGCTTTTTTGAGCCTGATCCCTGGAGACTATTTGAGACTATGGTAAACCACGTCTTGCATACAAGACCATGAAAGGTTGAGTTGACTCCGTCTTTAGACTTCTTGGGTAAGTTATAATTTCTGGAGGGATGGACCCTGTACCAGCCTCTCCGGTACAGTCACAGGTATATCTCCAAGAGAAGGGGAGAGGGGCTGCAGGAAAATGCCTTCAAACCCAAGGACGAGAAAGCAATAAAAATGGTTGGATACGTATATTGAAGATCGCATGATCATATTATATGTGTGTGCTAGGACGTTTTGAAGGAAACGCATCAGGCACAGGAAACAATGGGCCAAGCCATCTCCTGTGACATTGAATCCAATTGCCAGAGTGCCCGCAACCAACAGCCATCACTAGATCGCGTCGCATCAAGTGCTGAGGCGTAGCTAATGAGATCCAGCCTCCAAACATCAATTTGATCTTTGAAATCAAATCACGCATGATCTTGGAGGATCGTCTCATACAGATTATACGTTGAGGCGGCGTCCCCAAAGGTTTCTGCAATACTCTCTCCACCACGCGGCAAACCAAGATTGAAAAGGGGGTTATATCATGTATATATATATATATACGGTGATCAAAAAAATACTGACAAAGGTCTTCCTTGTGTACTCGTTCTAATCTCAAACACACGACCTGGTTGCTTTCCCTCGCCTGAGTTGCTTCGTGCTCGCGAGCTGCAGCAATTGCACAGCTGCTGGCCAGTGTGCACATGAAGCACTGATGCAAGTGTTATAGCTAATGATGCCAGGTGCAATCTCAGAATCCCCCATCCTGAACCAAAGAGAAATGGAAGCGCATGGAAGCGACAAATTTCCATCATATGTCCATTGTGGAGAGTTGCGGGTATGCCACGCGGACGGACATTTTTTGGGTGCTGCTCTTAGTTCCCGCCTATCTCTGCTGTCCCTGTGGTACTCCCCTTTGATGTCTGGAATTTGGACACAAATCAAGCTGTTTGGAGGTGGATGGTCCGCAGGCCAGCTAAGTGCCCATCTGAGATATGAGGTGCAAGGATGAGTGCCAGTGTCCAAGATGGATACAGGAGTTCAAAACCTTGGTCCAGTTTTTTCTGATGCACACAAGCCAACTTGGATTCTTCCTTCAATTCGAATTTGATTTGATCTCTCTTGGTCCAGCTGCTAGCTTCATGGTACATCTAATCTAAAGCAAAATTATGCAAAACTCATATAGATTCACTGGCATCTCTCTTGACCCCTTCCTTCTGGACCCTAAGACTGGATTGGATCATTCAAGTGAAGAAATGAACGATCCAAATCAATAAGAATCAAATCGATAAATATCATCACAATGTTGCACTGTAATATATGTATAATATATAAAAATATATATAATAATATAATATAATATATAAATATCACGCATGGCATGTATCTGTATCAAATATCGATAGATGTATCATGTTGTATCTGTACATCTGTATAAAAGCTCCCTTCATGGCCTACCAAATTGCTTTTGAGAATGCAACATGACGCGTTTCAAACAACATGGAACCATAGCATGCAAGATTTGTCCATGACATATCCCCATCTCTATATTTTCAATGATGGCGGAAGTTCTTTTTTATCGTTGAAGAGCATGCCAAAGATGCATAAAACAGCAAATAGAAGTAGCACTATGACTTGCCTATTATTTGCGATTCACAGTTTCTATTTTTCTTCCTTCCGTTTCACCATTTTCAATGTTCAATTCATACGAGTTTTGCTTTGTGCTTTGATGTGCTTTGTAAGTTCAGTTTTGTTGTGACTAATCTATTCAAAATTGTCCTTCGGAAGTGTCGATTTTGCGGCTCTAGAAACTTTGGGCTGCAAGTTTTTAAATATGGTTTTCTGCAACATGGCCGCAAGTTTTCGAAATATGGTTTTGAAATATTGAGGTGAGCATCAGAATTCCTGCAGATGGTCAAACTTGTTTGCAACATGTGGTAATGGAGAAATGGATTCCGATTTTGCATTTTTGAGAGCGTTTTTGAAATATGGTTTGAACTTCAAATGTTTGAAATGTCACATGTTCATAAAACGCTGGTATCTACAGTTTTCTTGATATATCAGAGCTTGAAGGATGAAGCAGACAATACATTTGTGATTCACCCCCCCTAGGCGAGGTAGGGCCCTGGAAAGGGTGACATATATTTTGTAAATTATTTTGTAAATATATGAGCGGCGGCTTTTATTTGTGAGATGGCTGCAGTAAAGAAGATTGATGGAGTCCCCCCACCTCGTTTTAATCTCGTTTTTGAGGTTTCGGCACTTTTCCATCATGATGACCTCGTTTTCCAATTTTGGAAGGTCGGCCACAAACAAGCTTTATTTTTGCTTTATTGTAGGCACGTAGGATGCCACGACTTTATGTTGCCCGCTACGACTTAGGGCTGGTACCTAGTACTTGTCCATTACGGCAGTGGCTGGTTGGGTGTCTTGTTGGGGTGGGGCCTGATCTCGTTTTGATCTCGTTTTGGACCTCGTTTTTTGCCGCCTCACTTTGTCGGCCATCTGCCTGTTCCTTGTCTGCTTGTTTTGATTCTACTATATTATTCTAGCACTAGCTGTCATATGTCGAACCTAGATAGTTCATAAACATCAAAACCTATCTCCTTTTTGGAGTCCCCCCATCTCGTTTTGATCTTGTTTTGCAGGCGAAACCAACATTTCCACAAAGTTTGCTTTACGCCACATCTTCTTTTCATCATCGTAAATAAACGCAGTTGCTCATATTAATATCTTGTATACAATAATATGATAATGTATGTGTGTATACATTATATATACTATATAAATTGACGTTGGCCAAGAAGCTGAATTGAACGTAATGCGGTCAGCCTCCACTTTCTGCTCAAAGAGCAGGCCTGAAGCTGAACATTTGAACCTCTTTGAAACGCAGAACACAACAAAGCTGAAAAGAAACATGTTTGAACTATTCTGAGTTCATGGTCTGAGTCCAAGTCACAGAATAGCTCAACTGATTTCAGCCATGAACCGCCTTTTGCGCAGGCACTAATGGCGGTGTTGAAGGTCACCACGTCTGGATGCACCCTCTGTCCGCTCCAGAACCTTGCATAATTTCGATGGAGGACACAAGGGATTCTACATGACACCAGACTGCAACACCACAGACCCGAAAAACCCTGGCCCCGTAGCTCCAACCAGCTCCAACCCTTTGCCGTGCTTTCCAAGGGTTCGACGAAGATTCCCAACAAGTCGAAAAGAGTGAAAGAGCTTCTCTCCATCTCATGCCTCTCTCGAAAGCATGCATTGCAGCATTTAAGCCTGAGAGAGAAGAGATGCTTCCATCCGACACGTAAGTTTTTCAGATTGTGTGTAGGCTGTGAAAAGGTTCAATCCAAGAATCATGAGGGACTGTTGAGGCACTCCAAACCTATGAGACAACAAACTCCATGCGGAGACTGGTGCAGCAGAGACGCAAAAAACATTGGGCGAGATGCCCCACAGAACTATGAAGTCCAGAAGGTGCAATGCAAATTGCCAGTTTCCAGCTTTAAGGGATGCAGAGATGTGAAACCTGATCCAATCCACGATACAAATACAAATTGTATTGCTGTATTGCATTGCAAAAGTGCCAAGCAAAAGCATTGCAGAGAGTCTGTCATGTCATGATTTCCTACATCAAATTTGCAGGCCAATCTTCAATTGGAAAGTCACTCACCAAGACTGACCATACACATCTGCAGTAGATGTTTAAAAACAAACAATAGTAGTAATAGCAAAATATAGCAAACATCTGTATGTTGTGCATGTGTGTATGTGTGCCTGTGCTATTATGGTATAGTATGGATGGATAGATGATAGATGGATGGATAGATGGATACATGGACAGACGGATAAATGGATGGATGGATGGATGGATGGATGGATGGATGGATAGATCGACAGATGTGTGGATGGATAGACGGATGGATAGATAGACAGATGGATAGATAGATAGGTAGATAGATAAATAAATAAATAAATGATAATTATGTAGACAGATAGATTGATAGATAGATTGATTGATGGATAGATCAATTGATAACTAGTTGGTGGTTTCAACCCAATATTAGTCAAGATGGGAATCTTCCCGGTGAAAAACATATTTGAAACCACCTATATAGATAAGGGTAGAGAGAGAATGGCATGCCATGCCTGTATCTGTATGATGCGCATACACAGTACAGTCCAGCGCGTTTATATATACAGGATGTATATAAACATACACGGACATAGACACGATAGATGATAAACATATATGTTTTATCATTATATATCATATAGAATATCTATAAAATATCGGATATTGGTACAGTAAATTAATAAATTATAAATACAACATGTGGACATTAGTTCAAGACACTCATTGATCTGTATCCGGAGATTCTGCATCTCGTGGAGGGTTCTCAAGACATCTCCAGGCAACTCTGCCCTTGCAAGCTGGTTCAAAACCTCCGCGAAGAAGCAGACATGCAAAAAAGGCAAATCCCAATCCCATTTTTGAAGATATTTTTTTTCCAATGCTCAGAATGAAAAAGAAAGTCTCCTCTTGACATGTGTTGACTACTAACTAGGACCACGGTCTATAGAACGCCCGGGCGTTTCTTGAGGATCAATGCATTATATCCGAGAAGGGAATCGTCATAATTCCAGCAGGAAATGTTTCAAGGTGCCATAATGTGTTTAAAAGCCTTTTCTTGGGTTTCCCTGAAATTTCGCGCCGGACGACTTTTTGTTCACCGGATGCGAGTGGGTTCATTCAAAGTTGTGGACCTGTTTTGAGGGGCCAAGGATTGTGGAGCAAAGACTTGGTACAGTTGCGAAGGTTCGGGAGAATACGACAACAAAACACGTACAAGGACAAAACGTGAGTGATGTGAGTCCACGTCGAGTAAAGGAAAACCCCACGGAGGACCAAGTTCGGCACAATAAACCGGACAATGCAAACCGCTAACAGTCACTAACACGAGACAAAATCACATACGACAGAGACACCGCAACAACATCACACAACCACAACGCTTCCTGAGACCGTGAGGCACGAGCTGGCATGTTCAAAACTAAAGCCAAAAGCAACAGGAATCTCGCAATATGACGAGCAAACAGCCTGGAGCTGTTTTGACATCCGCATGCATGGAGATGGTTGTTGCCTCTCTCCCCCACACACCCCACCCATCACTCAGGTAGCATCAACATCTGCGCAAGTGCAAGGAACGACATCATCAACACCCCACCCACCCCACCCATCACTAAGATAGCATCAACCTTTTGCGCAAGTTCAAGGAACGTATCATCCATCGCCCCACCCATCATTGGGGTATTGACAACAAACATGTGAAAAAGAAAAAATGCAGCAAACATCAGTAAATAGTAAACTGTAAACCACACTGCGTTCTGTAGACCATGGACCAACTAGTTGGAGACACACTTGGCTCAAACACCATTGGTGGAACTGTGCCATCCCGTAAGCCGAAGGTAAAGTGATTTCTTACATTATTTTCGCCGGCTTCAAAAACACACAGCCTGTGTTACACGCTGCGGCGACCATTGCTGCAGTCCACAACATGCCATGAGGTCAAACTCATCACATAGAGACAAAAACGTGACTAAAGAAGAAAATTTTGAAAATGACCATTTTGCGTTGACCTGGCAAAAGAAACAGGACTGCTGCCTCGGACATGATTTTCATTTCATGCGAAGTGAAACCTCTGGAGCCGTCACGTCAGGTAAGCTGCAAACATTCGCACAAAGAGAATTTCTCAAACAGCATGATGATTGCGATTGAAGGTAGCAAGCAGCATCAAGCAGCCCTTTAACCAACAAGACACAGCTATGGCCTATAATTGGCCTTTACTCACAATTTCACAGAATTTCACCATCCTGAGTCTTCATTCAGCCTTGCCTCTGACAGGCTGAATGCTCCTAGTGTGACCCGCGAGCAAGGAGTTGTCCGGGTTCCCAGGTGCAGCCCCCTTGCAGTGAACGAATGCTTTGCAACGTGTATAAACATATAACAGACATAAAACATATTAAAACATCATAGAACATCTTCATACATCTTGACAATTGATACATCAACATGAAGCTCAATAGTGGGTCTCTACTCAGACTGCAGCGTTGGCAACCGGGGATTTTGTGGACTTGGTTGCCTCCGGCCAGAATCCAGATGCACAGTCACAAACTGAAGCAACACATGGCAAAAGAATGCAAAAGACATCACTGCCTCGCGGCATCTCTAGGGACTCTAGGGGTCAGCTGAATACTATTACGATCCAGTAGCCTGATATAGCCTGTACCTGCTACTTCTCGTGAAGAAAAACGACCGTGGCAAGTGCGCAGGTGCAATGCAAACCTGCCTGAAGCGAGAGGAGTCTTGGTACGATGTGCTCCACTCCAGTACATGTCTTGGCTGGCCAGGTAGATCCTTCCAAAACACAGCTTGACTTGCATCCTTTCAGTGTCATCGCTGTGTATTCGCATCAATTTGTTTTTCACTTAGCATAGATTAGCATAGAAGTGAAGCAACTCCAGGTCGTTGCGTCTCAACCAAGTGAGCTATGCAAGCCCATCAACAGATCGTTCCAATTCAATCTTTTTACCCTGGGGGCTAGCATGTCGCTTCTGATTTGATCCCGCTTCTGAGGCTTTGAGACTCCTTCATGAATCCAGAAGCTGCAGGAACCCATTGCAGAACCTGTGGCAAGCAATTCTTGAATTGATTGGCTGCATTGAACAGGATCTTCCTTGGTTGTTGCGACGGGTTGCACCAAAAGGGCTAGCAATGCATATTATCGTGTACTATCAATCCGTCCATCAAATTATTCTTGTACCTATATATATATATACATATATGAGTAATATCAAATATAAGTTCTGTATGTGACGGTGGAAAGGAAGTCCTTCGATTAACATGGTGTCTGTTGCCAAAGAAATGTGGCATGCCAGCCTCCAAGGTGCTCTGAAGCTTTAGACAATCATGCACGCTGGCATCCTCGGCATCTGGATTCTACGGAATACAATTTCTAGTCTACGCCATCTTTGCCTACCCGTATCGGATATCAAACGCATTCAAACGCACTATGTCACTATGTGCATGATACATCATGATACATCATGCAAAGGTCTGATCATCGAACCTCTGTCCGCTCAGTTTGAACGTCTAAGATTCTCCCATGCAGATCTTGGCCCATCTTCGGTTGTGCTTTCACATCAAGCACTAAGCATACCAGGAAAACATATACTGTACTGAGGAATTGTTGGGAGCACAAACTGATCACTAGAATAGCAATGACTTCATCTTTCAACCGAAAAGCAACTACTTACGTGCTTTCTGCTTGAAGGCCTTGACAGAAACTTGGACTTTTGGAACCCCCCCTCCGTCCACCCAACTGACGAGCTGAGGCATAAGCCTGAAATTGAGAGTCAGCAATTGGCACTCTGCCAACTGCTCTGCCCTGCAAGTGGCGCGATTCTCAAATATAGAATTGAAGAAATGTGACGGGGCAGTCTGTACCTTTCCAGCATCGCATGGCTCGCCGATCGTATGGTTGTAGAATTGCTTGATAGTTGAATGTTGAACAGCAATGAATGCAAGCGAATCCATGATAGTACAATATACCGAATATGCACCGCATTTATCTCGACTCGTCATCTCATCTCTGTCTGAAGTCTTGCTGTTTCTTCAAAATCCCCACTCTGCATTTCATCTTTGCCCTGCCTGCACGTGAACTAATCTGCCACGGTTTTCAGTGTTGAGGTGGTTGGCATCCACACTGCAACAGAACAAAATGCAAGCTCAGACGTTAAAAAATATATACGCTATGATAGGTCTGATACCTCCTGATATGATATGATCCATTCAATCGCTCAGAATCCAGTTGCATGTTGGAGCAAGCTAGCCACCACATTCAATATCTCGACTCAAAACCAGCGGGAGAGCAGGAACAAGATAGTACAAGATGGGTCATGATGGGACACAGGATAATGAACAGAGCTGTCAAGATGAAGAGGTTAACCTTTGGATGGACCCAGGTTTGCAGGATTTTGATGATGTATACAAATGAATGCTCCCTGATACGCGCAAAATGCAATGGTCGATTTGTCCAGGGGAGAGGCCAAGTCGCACCTTCTGCAATCCTCAAGTCCTTTTGTCAGTAGTACCTGTGAGTCGCCAAGTTTTTGTCCAACAAAAGTCAACATGGATAAATGAGACGTGCAAAGACTGCAAAGGGTTTAACCAAGGAATTCAACTGCGATTGAAGAACCTTAAACATCAGCAAAGCGCTCAGAACTTAGACATCCTTAGACAGGTATGCAAAGGAGGAGTGCAACCCCAGAATCTCAAGCATTGTTGTTTGCCTTGTTCAAAATGGCCCACACTCGCTTTTCTGACATACTCAACAGAGCTTGGAGTCCAGGCAAAAATAAGATATTGTATGCCATGGCCAGTCATCAATATTTATCTGTTCTTTCGTTCCCTTTGCATGTCTGATTGGTACGATATGATGCACATGATATCATGGCGATGATGTTTTTGATGACAATATGTTATAGTGTGTGCCACGCGTGGCTTTCCACCTCGATCTTGGCACTTCTTTCCTGGCTGCGCAAAAGATCTGAGCTCAACAGCATATCATGACTATGACCTTTCAACATGCTTTCACAAAGCTGATTGAACTATATAGATAGGGTTGTAATACATTGTAACATGTTGTAACACAATGGCTATCGAAGGAAGTTTGATTGAGAAACGCAAGATTTACGGACCTTGAAAAACCAGTAAAGAAAAATAATCAGGCAAGAAAACTAGAGTAAAGGACAAAAGGAATAAACAAAAAGAGACAAAAAAAAGAAAAGAAAGACTGATAAGGCAAAGAAAGGAAAGGACAAGTAAAGAGAAAAAAAAACAAAAAGAACGAAAACAAACGAGTGGTAAAGAAAAAAATTAGTAGGAAGGGAAAGGTAAAGAAAGGAAAGGAAAACACAAAAGAAAAAAGAACATAACATGATGACAAAATAAATAGAAAATGAAGAGAAAAAGAAAAGAAGAAGAAAAAACAAACAGAAAAAGGGAAAGAAAAAAAACATGTTGCCGGACCAATCTTTCTTTTCTTGCGCCAGGATTAGTCTAAAGATATCAAATCTGAAACTCTTGTTGCCAGCCACCATTGGCAAAGCAGATTGGCAGCTATTACTGCCATAGAAAGAGATGCATTCTTTTTTCTAGAAAGCATCAGGTGGCCAGATGCATTGGTGCTCTTGACTTGATCTATCACTTTTCATGGCAGGTGGGGGTTACTCTACTCGCAGTCCTTTGGACATGTCGAGTTTTTGCTGTCACACTTGATCTCCATAGTCTCATTGAGTTTTGCATCTGAAGGGTTGTTCCGCGCATCGGAGTGGACATTTCATGTGATCCATTGCATTGTCGTTTTCAAATGAGTCTTTGGGGCAAATTCTTTTCAAGTTGCTCTTTAGAGGAGCTTATACATGATCAAATCATCCACAGACTGCCAATGTGTTTGTTGTTGTTGTTGTTGTTGTTGTTGTTGTTGTTGTTGTTGTTGTTGTTGTTGTTGTTGTTGTTGTTGTTGTTGTTGTTGTTGTTGTTGTTGTTGTTGTTCTGTTCTTGTTCTTGTTCTTGTTCTTGTTCTTGTTCTTGTTCTTTTTATTGTTTTTTTATTGTTATTGTTGTTCTTGTCCTTGTTCTTGCGGTTGATGTTCCAATTGTTGATGTTGTTGTTCTCGTTGTTCTTGATGTTGCTTAGGTGGTGGTGGCGGTGGCGGCGGCAGCGGTGGTGGTGGTTCTTTCTGTTGTTGTGGTTGCGTGTTCAACACATCGATAGGCAAATTCCTTCCTATCCTTCCTCAAATTGTATTCCCCTTAGCTTGGAAACTCCGCACCGGCTCATCTGCTTCTACTGGTAGGCCTCGTTGAACCAGTGGATGGATATTGCCAAGGTGAAGGCCAAAAAGCCAAAGATCAAATTCACAAAGTCCTGCAGCGTTTCAGAAGCAAATGAAAACACGACTCTGTAAGACTCTACTGAAGCTACTGGCAGGCACGTAGCGTGGACATGCATGAGGTGCGTGCACATCGACACGAAATGCTACAAGTCTAACGCAAAAAGAATTTCAAAATGGTCTGAGCCCCATTAGATGAAACAAATCTGAGAGAAGAACAATGCTGCAGAAAGGAACTGACATGTCTTGTCAAGAGACAGCGTTGAGTTGACACTGCTTGATCTGAGAGCTTCTTCAAACAAAAGGATCAACAGGCAATAAAGATGCGAAAAAGCTGAAAGTATCATTGCTGCACAGGCTCTATCACACTATGAAGTACCGTTAGCAGATGGGGCGCAAGATCTGAATGTAAAACATGTGCAAGCTTGAAAGGCACGTGTATTCAAACAACAGACATAAGTACAAGTACAAACAAATGCTCCAAGTTGAGATGAAGACAACTGTAGAGGAGGCGTCAGAAAACAAATGACAAATTACTGCGCACTGTAGACTGCACTTAAGCTCATTTTGATATATTTTGATATGGTTCAATCATCATGGAGGGATATCAACATCTCGCAAGAAAAGCAGCGGCATTAGAGAGTGGTTCTGATCTCTGGCATCAATTGAAAACCAAAAGTCACGTTGCGTTCTCTTCTCAAAGAACTCACATGCGCTTCTCCATGAAATATTTTCCATAAAAGCCTGTGAGATGAAGGGTTTGCAATGCTTCAAAATTCACCAACAATACTTGCATGTGCAAACTATTGTGCTGTTTAAAGCGCTCAACCAAAATCATGCAGAACCAACTTTGGAAGTGTGGGAACTACCCTATGTATCATATCCATAACTATCCATATTTCATGTCCAACGATGCAACAGTAATGCAACAGCTTTCAAACAAACTATACACTGGGCACGACCTGCTCTAGAGGGGAGGTGTCAGGCGCCGCATGGTGGTGCAACGGCACATGGTAGTACACGTGCAGCACAAAGACAACAGACATGCGGTAAATAGCATACAAAAAATAGCATTTCGATCAAACAATGAGAGACGATATAATGTATAAAACAATAATGTAAATGCCAGCTGTTCTCTGTACACTTTCACGGATCAAGTTGCTGTCCTTTGGGCTCGAGATCTCCGGAGCCGGCGCCTTCGAAGTCTGTAAACAGCACATATCTGACGTGACCAAACGTACAGAATTCTTCATGTGACAATGGTCGAAGGCTAAGTCTTGGCATCAGTCCAATAGACTCTGCTTTGAGATTCGTTTTTGAAGGAATTATTCCATCCAATAACGCCAATAACAGTTTGATAGCATGTTTATTTTTGCTGTCCCCTGCCTGCTCCACTGGCGGGGTCTGCCTCACAGCAGAAGCACGAGAGGTTGACAGGTTCATGGTTGTACCAATTACCTTGCAACCTGTCCTTCAGAGTGTTAAGCATGTGTGAATATCATGTCACCTTTGAACCAAACCTTTGAACCTAGCTTACGAGTATAGTTCACAGAAGCAGAAATGAATTTATAAAAGCTCAACTGCTACGCATAGCAAAGCAGTCTAAAAGCCACCAGCAGGGCAGGACTTCACCAAATATTGTGTTGTTGCAACTCAATCTCTCAAACGTGAGGCAGATCCGTGTTCTCTAAACATATCACTGGCTCTCTTGCTTAAACGGCCTCCGTTCTGGACAGGAGAAGCTCACATACCAGCACCCGCGCACAAAACAAGTACAGCACGAGTTACATCCATGCCAAGGTGCCAAAGCACCCGCTGCAAAAGAGTTGCACTTGGCATACTTAATCATTTTCATATTCATCCATATAATATATATATATGACATATAACATTATAACATATTATACTGATTTATACTGATACTTTACATAATTAGTGTAACTGTTTTTGGATTATTTTCCGTCTCTTGCAGGTTTCAAGCGCTTGCAACTATAAATTCCTCTGAAGCTCGACTGCTGTTTGTGCTCCGGAGTACAGGCATTTACAGGGTATGAGTCAGGCCAAGAGGCGGGTCACTAAAAATCTCACAAACTTTTCACCCTTGTGTTGGCCGGCCTATTGCTCAATCCTGGCCATCCGGCAAGTTCAACATGTCACAAGATATCAGAAGAACAGACAAATTCAACTTGTATGGCAGCAAATAACCCAAACTGGGCACCAAAGAGATTGCTGTCCTTTGGTCTCTAGTATGGTCAAATTGTCTGGCGTCAGGTCTTGTTGAATCAAGGCCTCTCTTGTCCTGCAGTTCCACAACAGTCCGTGTCGAGTGACATCCAGCAAACGCCAGGCTGGTGGATGAGTTGCAAGGTCTTTGATTGGTCAATGACTTGTCAGCTTTAGCGTCAGGGCACTTGATGCTCTGTCAAAAAGATTCAAAAAAGTCTGCACCTGTTGTGCACCAATGCTGCTGCGCTCCAGATGAAAAGGGGAATGAACCCTCGCATAGCCTTGGCAGAGCAACGCGAGTTGTGTGACAGAGCAGCTGCGTGGCGGCAATTCATCCAAGAAATTATGCTTCCGGTTTTTTGAGGGTTCTGCAGTGCGTTCTTATGTAAATGTTTATTTTGATGTTTTATGATATGTTCATTGGTTTCACATTCTCAATGGGTTGATTGTATTTCTTAAAAGAAATTGTTTGAACAAATGCTGGCCTCGACATTAAAAAAAAACATGTGAGGTAATATGAGGAGATAAGAAGCAAAAAGCACTTCGCATCATTGCTTCAAAAAATATTGTTCTCCCACATTATCCGATGTACCCAAGTCGACATGGACTCACAGTGACATGGTAATGGCATGAGGGATACGAAAAGTTGTACTTAGCCATGCCAAAAAAAAGACCGTGTATGAAGCATGCCAAACTATGCCAAACTACACTAGCAAGGGGAAGAAAAACCGGCAAAAAGCCGCCTTCCCTCATCCCTCAACTGCTTGAATTCGAGATTTGTTGATGCTGGCTGCCCACGTCCGAGTATCTTATAGTGAATGCTTACGGCAGTTTTCATGCTTCCCTACGTTTCCTTGTAACACATTGGGCAGCTGACCACCTGAGGGCTCGCTGCAGGGCTTTCACGGCCGCAGACACATTGGAAGGGATGTTATGAAGTGAATACTGCCATCAGTTCGCTTCTAGACACCTTCGAATCACCTTAAGATTCTGATGGATCCATGTATCTATTTCACAGCTTTGTATAGACCAGTGATGATCAGTGTTTGAAGGACTTCCAAAATGCTGGAACTGCGGATGCTCTATGTTTAACATTGTTCGACAAGCGCTTCCAATGCATCTTAGTGTTTGGGATTTGACGTCAACGTATGAAGCACGGTCGGTGATGTTGTGAGTCTAGTTCTGTTCTGTTGGCTCAGGATTGCTTGTAGTACAGTACCGGATTGGGAAGGCTTTTGAGCCTTAAAGCGCAGGGTACCCATGAGCTGCAATGCTAAACTGCCAGCAGGGTTATCTTAAACACCTCCCCCAGGTGATTTTTAGTTCTCCAATTTCGATCTCAATTGAACTGAAGAAATCAGAAAATTGCTGTTTATTTTGTTCATGTTTTCCCTCTAAAGAAACTTGGGTGAAATAAACATCCTCTTCGTGCAATAGGATCAAATTCCTGTTGCTTTTGTTCCAGCTCCTTCCTACGAGTAGGTCCTAGTTGCAGAGTTGCTCAATCAGAATGTGGGATGGCAAAATGCAAAGCGATGTGAAGTGTATGACAACTTGGGCGATGAACACATTCACATCATTTGACGCCAAGCAAACACGGTGTATCATGTTGTATCTGCACATTTGGTGCAGCACTCATAGATCTCTTGAATTCTGAGTTCAACAAATGTGAGTATTGAATAGTATTGACGCGAGGTCAATCGAAATCTTTTGCCCACCTGAAGTTTTCCCGAGCCGCCCTTGCGGGCTTTTTTCTACGAGCTGCTTGGATCACATATGGACAAATATTTTGATCCAGGACCCTTTGAAGCCTTTTCAGAGCACCCAAAACTGGGGTGCAAAGGTTGCCAAGTTTACTGGACACAAGTGCTTTGAGCCTCAAAATCTCGTCAGTCTGGATAAGACCAAGACAAATTGCCGAATCTTGATTTGTGTTCCGGCGAATTGCAATAATTCATTCTGCAGTAGGCAAGGTCGCACTGAAAGTTGCCCATTGCGCATGCTGTCATAGCCTCGCGATGCAAACACACAGGTGGGTCCAAATGTGTTCAGAATTTTGAAGAGACAGTCGATGCCGTTGGCATGATGACTCTATCGCATTGACAGATTGTTCTTCTGAAACCGAAGCGAGTCTACAGGCCATCCACATTCTATGTGTGCAGATAGTGGGGAGGACAGGGTAGAAGATCAATTTTTAACTAGCGATTGGAAGTGTCCAAAGGATTCGTATCATAGTATCCACCTTCTACCGGTAGGTGTGAAGCTGCATAGTATGTGTGAATGGCTGCGCAGTCAGGGCTGAGTCTTGGATACCGACTTTCTCTTTCAATAAACTTCACTACTCCTTTGACTACTTCGTTTATTGTGTTTCTGGCTCAAGATGGATCAAGGCTGTCTGACTGAGTGAAATGTCTGTCACGGGGAGTGATATTCCGGCTAACGACCTCTATGTCAAGTCACAATAGTGATACAGCAATTGACCGATCAAGCCCTAATGCATTTCTACTAATATCGTACGAATGATTACGAACGTATACAGTCGTTCGCCTGATTTCCTCGCTGGGACATGGGGCAGAACCTGTTTGCATTTGTACGGATTTCAGATTATTTTAGCATATTTTAGTGCTATTGTGTTTGTCTCCTTCATGTGAACCAAGCTGCAGATATATTGGCTTCATGGCGTGCCAGCTTCACCAACGAGTTCCACCCTGTCACTTTCCACTCCTGAAGGAAAATGGCAAAGATGGCAAAGGTTGCAAATGACGGCAAATGAGTCAGTCCGACAAAGAACTCGACAGCAAGCAGCAGGGAATACTGTTTAAAAAGGATTTGGTGGGACATCAAGGGAGAAATTGTACTGCAGCGCACAGCTCATCCGAGTGTAAATCAAAGCCTGCACAGTATTGGCATTTTGGCATGACTGCAGCGATTCTGCTTGCGATCTGAAATGTCCTTGGGTACGTGATGGGTGGTGCTCAATTCCAGTGCACGAGCCAACACGCCCATGAAGTCGTTCCAGCCAATCTGTGTCCACCTCTGATGCAAAGAAATAATCACTAAAAACCTACAGTGGCTGCAAACATGAACATAAGCTGATGAGACCTAAATACCGTTCTTTCAAATTCTTGTTCTACGACTCAACTTAATTCGTAGCAACAAACAGCGGAATGCATCGCCAGTGACAACTAGATTGAACTATGCCGGCAAACCAATCTAGACTCTGACTGGGTGCGACAGAATAGACCAGACTTGGACTATTTCAAGAAAGCTGTGGCAAGCGAATAGCACTAGCTCCTTAGGTCCTTGGTTTTTGGGCACCTGTCGTTCCCTATCATTCCCTGCCTCTGGCCATAGAGCTTGTCACAAATAGCGCTTGCTTCAACTTGTGTCGTCGCTTCAGTGACCTCTGTGTTGTTGCAGTGGCCGGCCACAAAGCAGTACATTGCATCTGCACCTCAAATTCGGACTGCAACAAAAATCTGGTTCCAATAAGACGTGTCCGATTCAGCTGAGATCAGGGGTTGATTGTCCCAGCAACCACAAACGGGCTGAAGCTGAGCTGATGCAGGGCGCATGTGTGCATCTGAATCTATGCTCCATAACTTACTTTTGCAGGGAGTACTATATATGTACAGAATGGACAGGCCAGTCATGATCTTTGCAAAATCCAGAATCCAGAGCTTCAAATCAAAAACATTCACAAGGGTCTACTGGTGTTTTTACACTTGGACAGCGCAGGTTCCACGTCAAGCCCAATCTTTTGGATTGTCTTTGGAGACTGTAGTCGTAGTAATGCATCCACACTGAGATGTGCACTGGTCAACTTGAGCTTTTGCTGCGCTTGAAACATCCTTGGCACTAAGAAGGCCACAAGCAAAGGAAGAGCAGCATGAGAGGACAATGAAAAATTGAAGCATATTATTTAATATTTATTGATTTATTGAAGCTATGAGGATAACAAGAAAATAAGAAAGTGCGCCTTGACCAAACAGCTATGGCAAGGCACTCTTCTGCATACCCACGCGGATTGCCGTCAAGGATGCATCGCTGGACAGACGTTGAGTACATTGGATACGCACGGCACCAACTTCTCAGATTTGCCTACACGTCACGATTCACTTATCAAGGTGTCCAAGTGATTCTAAGGGAACAATGTCCAACAAAGTCCATCATACTCTATGGTGGCCAAACGAGCGTTAAACTTGTGCAAGGGCGTCAGCTGCAATTGTTGCAACCTTGTATCTATTTGGGACATCTTCACAATCTGATGATTCAGCCTTTTACAGTAGCATGATAGCGCTTTGGTTTTGCGAAGTTTGCTCTTTATGTGCCCCATGTGTGGGTCAGGCCTTGCCATTTTGGGCAATGTGAGAGTCCATGGCCAACTTTTCAGCCGAGGTCAAAGGATCCTGCAGTTGCGAAAAAGCAAACACACATCCGAACATGTAATGTCCTCATAAGAAGACAAATATCAGGAATGTATTAGGTAAGGGTTTGCCCGGCCCTTTAGTACCGCATTTTATAGCGATGAACCTGCGGTACATGAGTTGCCTAAACAATGGCCACTTGAAGAATAGCGATGCATGCATGACCCAGAACTTGACCACGACACACAACAGCCTGTGTATAGAATCAAGACCACGACCCAATGACAACAAAAACGCACGAGCAGGGACTGTCTATAGAATGCTGGTCTATGAGGTGCTCCTTAACCCCCTAACCGCAAGGGCTAAAACCATGCAGAACATAAGCTCATGACCCTCCATTTAATAGAAAGCACTTTCAGTGCTAGAATGCGTCGGAGAGTGCCGCGAAGAAAGGGGCGTTGATCTTGCAACGTGGCATCACTGTAGAATTAAGGTGCGCATCTCCAATTGATTCCAACCACTTCCCTCTATAAAATGGAGGTACATGAATTCAGTTGGATAAAACCCTAACCCTCTATAGAATTGTGCTACATGACTTCACAATAAAATCATCTGGTATGACTTGACTACCTCAAACAGTAGCCTCCAGAGAGCTAAAGTCGTGACAAAACACGCGGCAATTTGGGTACGCTAGCGTCCGCAATTTAATTGCTAGAATTGGCATAGTTCTGTATAATTGACATATGGTATGTTATGTATACATACGCTGTCGCTGTACTCTACTGAATACAAGGTCCTACTCTTGTACTCTCTCGGTTGATTTACTCCAGCGGTTTTGAGTTCCCGAAGTCTCTAAGAGTGAAAAGAAGATTCATATTATTTGAGGACATATAATTGCATATTGCCATATGTACTTCACCAAGCACACAAACGGCTTTATGCTTCATGCCGCGTGCCTCTGCACAATTCAGCTTCCCATCGCAAAACATTGGATATTTTTGACAATCTACCTGACTCCTTGGTCGCAAATCGATCGAAGCAACTGAGCCAGGGAGTCGATAATACAAGCACGAGTGAGTAAGACGACTCCTGTGTATATATATTTCTTGCCACACGCTGAAGAAATTACTTGTTTACTGCATCCCTAGTACAATTCTGGCCAAATCAGCATGAGCTCTTTGAGTTGCTTCTATTCAGGGCTAGACTCCCATCACCTTCCCATGTAGGATTGGAGAGTAGCTTGTAACGATCCTGAAGAGTCTGATGCATTGAAGCGGCATCTGCCTCGGCTCAATTCTCTTCTCAGTGGGCATACTTACCTGGATTACATACAGATGAATGATGCCTTAAACGTTTCAGTCACTAGAATCAAACGTGAAAAGGAACTGGTTTCCATTCCACTCCATCAAGGGATCTGTCAGCGGACAACCGATTCAATGTTGTCCTTTCCTTTGGGCAACTCCCTCAAAGCAAGCCAGAGGCTGATCAACACCCTGCCCATGTCCCCCCTGCCTTTACAAAGTCTTTCTATGTCGCTTGTGTCATC